>WIQG01000803.1:0-27391 GCA_014925785.1 Mycena galopus ATCC 62051 | reverse complement strand
TTGAACTTTGTATATTATCTTGGAGCGGTGTCGACGCAGAGGTCATTGTTAATGAGTACTCATTTCAAAGCAAGATCCGTACACCGTACTATACCATCTGGTCAACGGCCCGCATCCTCAAGCTCGATATCCCCATCCGCGTCTACATCCTGGCGCAAGAACCGTGGATTCTCCACCTCCGCAAGCAGCTCATTCCGCTCTGCCTCCTCCTCGCCCATACCACAAGCGTCATCCGGATGATCTCCCATTTGTCGTTGTACCCGTCGTAGGCCTAGGTTTTTTTAGGTCGGTCAGCGGGCGCTCTTATTCGGAGGAGGAGGAGGAAAGAGGGAGGAGAACACGCACATTAACCCGTTTCTTCAACAACAACATCTTGCGCTCGATGTTTTTAAAGTACGCGCCTTAGCCATGGTATTGGATCTCCCTGTGGTGATCCATCTGTGATACTGAGAAAAAAACGGCCGAGGTAAAGTTTCCCACGTCCGGTAGATTTTGGCCCCAATTTACTGGCCGGTAAAATAACGTGTAGAGTTTTTCCTTTGCCAAAACCTTCTCTCTTTGTCCCGGTCCCACTACGCGTATAGCGAGACCTTTTCACCGAGAGAAATTCTACGGGATTCTACTGGGCAGTAAGATCCACTGAACATGAGGAACCTTGTTCTCGGCCCTTTTACTCTCAGTGATACAAACGGCCACCGCAGTGAGAAGAACATGCACACGCACGGTCCGTGTGCGCCGGAACGCTGTACGCCCTCCCGGCTGATGAAGTATTCTGTTTTCCGGAGCCATAGGACGTGTGCAGGGAGGGGCGTGGACGGGTCCGAGGGCGCCTGGCTGTTGCCAAATGTAGGAGCGGGAGGCGCGAGTTCTGCGAGCAGCGTTCGTCCTCTGGGTCAAGTACCGGCAAATAGTCCAGATCTGGGTTCAGTTCTTGCGAGAGCGCGTCAGTGCCAGTGCATCCCGTTTACGCACGCGTCGCTCACCCGCGTCCAACTGCGCCCACCGCAATTTAATGTCCCCACCGCTCATATCGGGCGCGTTCTCCCCGAGCCATAGCGACTCCCACCGTCCGAGGTCCAATGGCATCCCGCACTCGTCGTCGACAATCATAGAGCGACATGTCGTGCGCGAGCGCGTTAAGGAACTCGGGACGCGCCTAACGTATTGGGTTCGTCGGAATGTCGAGGACTTTGGGAGGACATGGCGGGGCGGGGAGCAGACTAGGAGATCATCGAGCTTGCTGCTGTGGAAGGCGTGAATTTACGAACAAATTTGTTGCAGGACCTGACCCACTTTTCTTTGAGCTCATGGCCGGGGAAGGCAGGAGGGATGCCCGGGATAGCCCGGGGAGGTAACTTCAGCGGCAAAGAGGCGCGGATGCAATTAGTACTTGATTTTTACAGAGTCTAGCCGGAGGTGCACCACAGCGCAAATAATCGAGGATCGAGGGTGTTCAAGGAACAGGTCCTATTTATCGTTCTTCGAGATTCCAAATGTATATGAACCGAGGAAATGGACTCGGAGGTCCCATGAGACACGAAGAATTTATCGTCAGACAGAGGCCGTGCAAAAGACTTAAAATGTGGATCGCGACACCAGCTCGTGAGCTAGGCCTTTTCCCGGCCGCGCGGTCGAGCCATGACAGGGATGCTCTCGTTGCTGCACCCTAAGAGCACGGACGAGAGGACGCCCGTGCTGCAACAGGAACGAGTCGGCGGAAGGAGCACAAGAAGGCTCCTGGCGTTGACGTTGGAACTCGAATTTCAAGCATGCCTTGCGCGGCAACATTTATGTAAGCGAAGAACACAGATCAAAGGACATGTTCTGCTGACGCCTACAGCAAACAAATTTACTTCCTACTTCGGTTGTTTGTAGCCCCAGCGTACTCAGGCTCTTGCTCTCCTCATTGTTAATGGCACTCCGGCCGCGGCGCCGTCTGCACAAACTCAGTCTCCTCTCGGCGTCGATTCGGGAATTTCTGGCCATCTCCCTCTCTACTGCCGAGCTGAAAGTGGATCTAGATTCGGAGCACTTGACTCTGCGTTATTGCAAGTACGACCCGACTATACGGCAGGACGCAAGCAAAGAAGATTATGGGGAACGGCGAAGAATCTCGGTCGAACGCCCGTTCAAAATTTCGGAATTCCATTGTAAGGCGAGGAAGACTGAAGTGGAAATGCTGTTTGGTGTTTTTGCCACGCTGATTTTCTCAATTTTGCATGTCCAGAATATTAATATTCGCATTCTCGGTATGTACATACGCATATCGAGAGCGTCAACAAAGAGGACCTCTGCGTGGTAAAGTCTGGGACCGCTTCAGGTTTATCGAACTCACAAGCTAATTTAATCAACGGAGAGATGGTTTTTTGCACGCCTTCTTGTCGCGTTCCAGGTTAGAAATTCGCTTCTGGAGGTGAGCTCGAGCCGCCCGATTTATCCACGCCCTCGCCTTAGTCGACATAATACATATGCCGTGTGTGCATTTTTTAGGTGCGGTACGAAAGCGTTCGGGCGACTCGATGATGCAGTTCGATATGACGGTACACGTTCAACTTCATCATCGCGTACGCTCATTCATTCAAGTTCTTTCATTATAGACTCGGATTTTCTTTCGATCATTTATACGTTTGGCCATTCATTCAACCGATTCGCATGTGGTTGAGGTGCGGAATAGCTGACCGTTGCGTTTGCGATGGAAATATCGAGTTACATATCCTACTGACAGGTGAAAAATTCTGTTCCGATGCAAGGCTCCTGGTTCCTTAAGCTAATAAATTTTGGTTGCAACAGCCTACATACCGCGAAAATCAGACTAGGCTACCCAAAACGAGTATCGTATGTTGGCACTGGTTGGACTCTGGATTCATCTCCCAATGCCCACGAGATGACATCAAACTTGAACGCGGCAACGTGACTTGAAAACTTATCCCAGATCTCATCTCCCGTCGAATTTCTATTTATCTCCGCGACATTTCCACTCGGGCTCCTAATATCGAGTTACATATCCTACTGACAGGTGAAAAATCCTGTTCCTATGCGAGGCTCGTGTTTCCTTGAGCTAATAACTTTTCGTGCTGCGAAAATCAGACCAGGCTACCAACGAGTATCGTACGTTGGCACTGGCCGGACTTTCGATTCATCTACCGCCCACTGACGCCCACGAGATGACATCAAATTTGAACGCGGCAACGTGACTTGAAAATCCCAGATCTCACCTCCCGTCGAGTTTCTATTTCTATCTATCGCGACACTGGAACTCGGGCTCCTCCCAGCACGCCTATGAAACTTGGTGTTCGCGGGTCCAGATCACGCCACGACCATCTTGACGACAACGTCGAACTCAGCTCGAGCTCATAACCTGGAGTACGCGCTTGAACTTGACTGTGTTGTGTTCTCCAGGCATCTCGTGTTCGCTTTTTTTTTGGTATGCACAGGCGGGACTTACGCGTGGAACAGACTCCAATATTGACGGGAATGGGGCGGCACACTCACTTCCAAGTTGGAGAGGTTGTGAATGCTCACAAAGTTTTAATTTGGGAGCGCGTTATTAGGTGTTTGTTCACCAATGTCTTCAATCGTGTTTGAACGAGCGATGGTGTATGTCGCTGACTTTCGAGGAATATTTAGTAGAGACGAAGAAATATATGCATTTGAGGCCGTAATCTACTTGCGAAATGAAATAAATTAGGCCAAGCCGGTGCATGATATTGATGGCGTTCTTCCATGCCCCGCGGCGATGCTGATGCATGTCTTCTCTAAACAAACATCTCGCCGAAGCGCCCAGACAGGCCATCTTGAAGACAGCTGACGGCGTTTTGACTACACCTGACTCTTTCTAGGTCTACTTCAGCCATGTCCCAATCTCTCATGTACATGTCGCCCGCAGCTCCTCATCCCGAAAAATTCATCGAGTTTCGCATAACCCGAAGGAGCCTCCGCACTGATGGCTCGCGGCCGCCGTCTGCATCCTTCTTTTGACACTCATGCATGATGCACAACTCGTGCATGTCGTGCACCCCTTTCAATATGCTACCCAAGCTCCGTGACTGGAATTTTTTTGTGCAAGACGAATGCTGATGAACTAGTTTGCAGTCCCCACCAAAACGCGTTGTTTGAGCTGGGTTTTAAGCTCGTCCGGTCTCAGAACGGCTGTGCCTACTAATTATCCTGGGAATTATGCAAGCAACATCAAACAGCGTTCAAAGTAAACAAACCCACAACATTCGGGGTCACCGTCTGCAGCGACGCCGGTTGGATTGCTGCAACTCTTTTGCTCTGGACGCTAGACGCTAGATTCTAAATTGAAGCCTTGCTCTGCCAAGAAGGGTAACCCAATCAGCCGCGCGCCAGTCTTGGGGTTTACTTGTGCTGATATCAGTGCAGCATGAGAGGACTCGCCATTCCCGCCAACAACCCTGAATTCGACCGCGAACCCTCGAATGAATATGGCACCGAATTCAGCAACACAGAAGACCCTATTCCAATCGACCCCGCGCTCGGCGGCACACCCATAGACCCCACACCGCTCGCTGACCATACGAGCGAGCAGAATCACCAAGTAAGTACCCAAAACGCGTGTTATATACGCGTCGCATTGTGTATTAAACCCCCCAAGTCCGATACAGATCTTGCGCGCACCCCCCCGCCCCAGGAGCCGACAAACCACTATAACCAGTACTCCCAGGCGCCCCAGGGCGATCCCTTCGCACCCCAGCCCGAATTCCACCCCATTCCGGACGACCCGCCGCCAGTTTCGCCCTCCAAGCCTGCCCGCCGCAAAGGACGCGGCCCGCCGCGCGAGCGCCCGCCCGAATGCGGCTTCTGTGGCGAGAAGCGGGCCGCCCAAACAGAGCGCATGGCCACTTGTCACGACTGCGGCCGAAGCGGTAATTGGCGGCAATTTCGTTCTCTAAACATGCTAATTTATTTTATTTCCAGCCCACCCTTCATGTCTCCAGTTGGCGCCTAGCATCGGCAAATTCATCCAGACGTACGAATGGGTGTGCATCGAATGCAAAAAGTGCGAGCTGTGCCATAACAAGGGCGACGACGTGCGTGCGTTCTTGCTTTTTTTGATCTATGTTTAACCGCTTGCCAGGCCCGCATCTTATTCTGCGACTCCTGCGACCGAGGTTTGCGTTTTCACCCGCTCTAGATATTTGTATTTTAAATCATAATTGCTGCACAGGCTGGCATATGGACTGCTTAGACCCCCCCGTGGAAGACATGCCAGACGGAAAATGGTACTGCCCCCGCTGCCCGAACGCGCGCGAAGCAACATCATCCGTCGCGTCCACGTCCCAAGCAGCGACCCCGCGTACGCGCAAGGGCAAGGCAAAGGCCACCTCCATCCCGAGCTCCGACGACTCTGATGACACCCCGGACGAGGACCCCGATTCCTCGGATGCGCCGCCGGTAGCGCCAGTCGTAAAGCGCCGCCCGGGACGGCCGCGGGGGAGCTTTACCGGAATTAGGAATGGGAATAACGGGGTCAGACAGCCGACGACAGCGAGCAAGCGCCCGCGCCGCGTGAGCGAGGGCGGGCAGGCGTCCCCCGCCCGCGCGGCGAAGCGCATCCGCATTCGGCCCCCGAACCCCCCCACCCCCCGCGCGCCCCCGCCTCCACCTACGTCAACGCCAATCGCAAGCGTGCGCCTGCGCATCCCAAAGGCGCGTGGAAGCGGGAGGCGGGGGGAGGACGAGGAGCCGCCGGGGCTGTTCGACGGGATCCTGACGCTCGAGGAGCGCGACACGGTCAAGACCGCCATCGCACCGCCGGACAAGCAAAAGTTCGAGAAGAGCCGCGCGATTGCAGAGGCGAAGCTCGGGCCGCCGCCGCTCCCGCGGCAGCGGCGCACGTCCGAGATCCCGGACACGCCCACCGCGGGCCCGTCGCGCCCGCTGCGCTCATCCTTCATGCAGCAGTCGCAGCAAGTGTCTCCTTCTGCGTCGCCCGCGCCCTCGTCCCTCGTGTCCTTCCCGCGGCATAACGATGTAGATCACCCAGCGCCGTTGCGCATTAGCACGATCCGGTTTGGGGCGTACGACATCAAGACGTGGTACAATGCGCCGTTCCCAGAGGAGTACGCCAACATCCCCGACGGGCGGCTGTGGATCTGCGAGTTTTGCTTGAAGTATATGAAGAGTCGGTTTGGGGCGACAAGGCATCGGGTAAGTTGTATTGGCTTTCCTTTCTAGAGTGTACTGACGCACGCGCCACCTAGATGAAATGCAAGTCGCGCACCCCGCCGGGCGACGAAATTTACCGCGATCAAACCGTATCCGTGTTCGAGGTTGATGGGCGGAAGAACAAGGTGGGTCTTGCTCCGTTCCTTCCTTCCTCTTATATACTCTCAATACCCGGTGACGTAACGCCCGCAGATCTACTGCCAAAATTTGTGCCTGCTCTCCAAGATGTTCCTCGACCACAAGTCGCTCTTCTACGACGTCGAGCCGTTTTTGTTCTACGTCGTGACCGAAGTGGACGACTTTGGGGCGCGGTTTGTGGGGTATTTCAGCAAGGAGAAGAGGAGTCCCAAGGACTATAATGTTAGCTGTATTATGACGCTGCCGGTGAGGCAGAGGCAGGGGTGGGGGAATTTGTTGATTGATTTTAGTGAGTGTTTCCGTTCTGCATTTCCAAATACTTTTTTTTATTTCTTGGTGGGAGGCGGTACTGATTGAATTTTCCCTTTGAAAGGCTATTTGTTGTCAAAGAAGGAACGACGGCTGGGATCGCCCGAAAAGCCGCTCTCGGCGCTCGGCGCGCTGGGATACAAGAATTACTGGACGTTGGCGCTCATGCGGTACCTCGCGACAGCCCCGGACCGTCCTCGGCTCGAAGGTGGGTTTTTTTTTTCGCGTTACATACATCATGCGTGCGTGGGTTCTAAAGTGGCCTAGATATCTGCGTCGCGACATCCATGACGATGGAAGACGTGTATACGACGCTAGTGCAGCAGGAGATGATCATCGTGCAGGAGACGAAGGCGCCGCGCATCAAGCCCTCGCCGGGGCAGTCCATCAAGTTCCCCAAGGGGCGCAAAAACGGCGTCGCGCGGCGGCACCTGCAGCGCACGCAGACAGATCGCGCGAATGCGGGCGATCCGGACGCAGGCAAGGGCCCGTTTGTGCCTCCGACACAATATGAGATCCGCTGGGAGCGCGAGCGGGTGCAGGAGTATTTGCAGAATTGGGAGAGCAAGGGGTATTTACAGCTCAAGCCCGGGAAGCTGCAATGGAGCCCGTATATTCTGGCCAAGACGAACGGGACGGAGGAGGTGTCGGCGGCGGATACGAGTATGCTGCTTACGAGCGAGAAGCTTGCGGCGAAGGGGCTGCTGCTTGTTAACGGCAACGTCAATGGCAATGGGGCGCACGCGAGTAGGTCGTCGACCAACGGGCGCGGGACGCCGAATGGGGTCGCTGGACCGTCGAACTTGAGAGGGTCGCCCATCGTGGCAGACGATCTGTTTGATGGCGACGGCGAGCTGCTGACGGTGTTTGCACGGGCACAGGCACGGACTCCGCCGCGTGCGGCGCCGGATGACGACGAGACGGACAACCAGATGGAGCGGGATAAAGAGCTTGCGACCAGGTTGGCGGCGGATACGCCGAGGACGCTGAGGAGCCGGTCGGGCCAACAGTCTTTTGCGACGACGCCGCTTGCAACCGCAGTGAACAGACCCCGGAGAGGAACGGGGAACGGCAAGGAGAAACAATTACCACCGCCAACTGAGGAAGAAGATGAAGAGGAAGAAGACGATGATCACGAGGGCCGCCGCCTGCGGTCGAGAGGCGCCTATGCACCGGGTCTGCTCCTGGCCCAACCTACGCCCACGCCGAGTCGCCGAGTTGCTCCTCCCAAGAAACGACGCCGAGTGGATTCGTCCTCCGAGGATGATGCGTCGCCTTCCATGCCTTCGATATCGCTACGCACGCCGTCTCAGACCCCGGCACACGACGCCCACGGTGTCAGCCACTCGCCTGTGGCGGTCGCTGATACTTGCGCACAGGAACAAGAGCCGCTGACAAACGGACTGGACGCGACGAGGCAACCCGGCGGTGCGGCGGTGTGCACAAATGGTGATGCCGAGCTACGCGGGACCCATTCCGCGGCGCCGATCATCAAGACGATTGTGGTGCAGACTGGCGGTGACAGCGGCGAAGACAATGTCAAATCCGAGGATCTGGGGACGCCTCTCACGACTCTTACGGGACGCCCCAGCGACGAGACGGTGATTTCGGTAGACCCAGCCCCAGCGGTGAACGGCAAGACTGTTGGGGGCTTGAGTGGGGCGGTTGCGATTGTTGCTGGAGCGTGGAATCGGTCAACGAAGGAGGTGCAGGTGCTGAAGGAGACGACGACGATGACTACGCCAGATGTTGACCAGATGTCTGAGGGCAAAATGAGTTTCGGAGAAGATGACGCTGATGCAGAGGGAGAAGAGGAGGACGCGGAGGGGGATGTAGACCAAGATATGTCCGACGTGTAACCTTATTTTCCATGTAATTTGCTGTACTACACGGATTGAAGAAAGCTGTAAATAGCAGGAGGCAGTGCTTCGGTTGGTTCGGACGGTGTCGGTACACAAACTCGGTTCACATCGACTCGAATCGACTCCGAGCTCGCGCGGGCCAGTCCGACCCGGTTGGTCGCGGTTTCACTTGTGCTCCTCGATGCCTGCTCATTATGTGGTTATACCAACATGATCTAGTAAAATGCAGCAGTACACACACACTGAGCAACGCAGGGACCTCAGTCTGCAAGATAACCCCAATTCGGTACGCGAATCCTGCAATCTGGTTCACAGTCCACACATGTAATCCATTCAGACTCCCTTTCAGTCTCATCAGAGCCTAGGACAAGCCCTGGGGCCGCACATTAATGGGTCGTATAGTCGCCAGCAGCCCCCTGATGGGTACCGCATTTCGCAGTCCCCACCAACGCACAGCAGTTCAGGCCACGGGGCGGCTGCGCTGGCCTTTACCCCGGTCAACGGGCAGTCTAGCTCGTCCAATCCGAAGCGTAAACAGACTGACAATATTTTGAACGGCCATGTCTCAAAGCGTCGACGTGAGGCGGAAGAATCCGTGGACCCGTATGAAGATGCCGGCGGTGCAGGGGCCAAGCACTGGACAGATGACGAGAAAACACAGCTGTTTCAGTGGCTTATGGGCCCGGCGCATGATGACCACTGGAACTCCTTAAGGGCGACCAAAAATTCTTGTCTCCGCGAGGTACGCAGATATGCTCATAGGTTCAATATTTAGCACGAAACTAAAACGAAACAACGCTTCGTAGTGTGCCGTCGAGGTGTATGGGAGCAAGAAGACCTATCAAGCTCTCAAAGGGTGTTACGAGCGTAATTTTAACTTGTTCAAGCAAATTTACGCGTTCGAGACATACCATGCGCATGCCGGGACCGGGCCTATCACATCGCATGGCGAGGCGGACCGGTTACGAGACTATGAGCGTCGCCTTAGCGCAGCCCGAAGAGCAGGATGTGATGTCGGGAACATAACAGCA
Organism: Mycena galopus ATCC 62051; assembly: GCA_014925785.1. NCBI lineage: Eukaryota > Fungi > Basidiomycota > Agaricomycetes > Agaricales > Mycenaceae > Mycena > Mycena galopus. The sequence goes on along the minus strand of WIQG01000803.1, from coordinate 17,862 downwards.
CGGACCATTGATCACTGGCACCGCACAGGGTGGTACGTAAATAACCAGCCTCTGGTGCGCGTCACCCTAATTTTATGCTTGCAGGTACGAGCTTTTCTACCGCAGGTAAGCGGCCGTTTTACTTCCATCTACAAGGTGTTCTCAGCTAAATGTCCCCAGATGGCACGGCGACCCCGCAACCACGAAACCTGTTGCTGCACGCGGAGCGGGGTCTTCGTCTTTGAATCCAATGGATGAGCCCGACGTGGACGACGACCAGACGCTCGACTTTTCCGATTCGCCGAACGGGTCGGGAGGTGGACAGCTAAGCCACCCGCCGCCGGCGCCGCCCGCTCAGCAAATGCCGTCCTACATCACCCCCCAGCAAACGCTCCGCGACACCGCCCCGCCGCCGCCCGTCACTGCGCGCGCACCAAGTCCCCCCGTTGCCCCGCCTGTGCCCACGCCGCTGCCGGTGTCTGTATCGATGCCCCCCGCCTCGACGCAAGAGCAGGCGCTCGTGAACATCCCGCTCACCCAGGGCATGATCTCCGCCTACTTGCAGTTCCTGCAGGTGCAGACGCAGACGGGAAAGCAGAAGCTCGAGTATCTTCGGCGGCGCGAGGAGCGCGAGGAGCGGGAGAGCCAGCAGCGCCGCGAGCTTGAGCGTGCGCGCATGGAGCGCGAGACGGCCGAGTTTGAGTATACCAGGTCCCAGGCAAACATCAAGCAGCGCGCGGACAAGGCTATTGTGAGTACGGCTCGTTCATGTTAGGCATGCAACTAAATTCCGCGAAAAGGAGCTGCTGGGGAGCAACGTCGTGGATGTGTCGGTCAAGCAGGCGGCAGGCGATTATCTGAAGAAATTTTTTATGGATTAGATCGGACGTGGAGAACGGACACAACTTCATTGGCATATATAAGCATTGTATTTTATCTCATCATGATTTCTTGTCGCTCTGATTCTCGTACTCATCTTGCCGTCTGCTTCCCGATTAGATTGGTAGAAATCTCAGGAATATATTATGGTCAAATAGGTCAACCGAACATGCTAGATTGCATCACAACAAAAGAATTAGTTCCGGTCTTGCACTCGTCTCAACATTTGCATAAATTGCATCCGTCTGTGATAGCTCGTGATACCAATCTACACGATCATGTCCTACTAAATCGGATGCGACTCCTTTCAGAATGACTCGTTCAACTGCTTCCACTTGAACCACAACCTTCGAAACAATGGATAATCCGAAACGCTGCCTCCTCCTTGTCGACCTGCAGAACGAGTTCCTCTCCCCTACAGGCAACTTCCCCATCGAAGCAACCTGCCAACTTGCCCTCCTTGAAAATGTTGCAAAGGCTGTCCGAGACTTTCGCGCTTCTGGAGACGCCGTGGTTTGGGTACGCTCGGAGTACGCCCCAGGAAAAATTCTGCCGCCCGATCTGGATTATCTGCAAAGAACGCATACCGGGAAGACGCCGTGCTGCGAGTCAAACAGCGTGGGCGCGGAATTTCCGGAGGCTGTCGCGGTGTTGCAGGCCGCTACGGATTTAGTCCTCACCAAAACGTGGTACTCCGCTTTCACGGACACGGCGCTGCGGGACGAGTTAACTGCGCGGGGAATCACAGACATGTACGTCGGGGGATTGCTCACGAATGTCTGTGTGCGCGCGACGGCCGAGAGGGCGCATGTGCTAGGCTTTGCGGTCACAGTCTTGGAGGATTGTTTGGGCTGGCGGAAGTACGGGACCCATAGGCAGGCAATCCGACTCATACAACAATCTGGGATCCGAGTTGCGATGCGTCATGAGGTGCTGGGGGTGCCGTCGCAGGAGCCCGTGCTTTACTATGTAAACGGCTCGATTCCGAGTTGGCGCGTGCTCATGGCGTTGTATGAAAAGGTATGCGGATATCATACGTTTGGCGAAGGTGGACGTTGAATTCGGGATCTGCCAGGAAATTTCCTTTACGCCCATAAGACTGAAGGTCATGACCGATCCAAAGGAAACCCGTTCCCCAGCATTCCTCGAGCTCAATCATCGAGGTAAAACTCCCGTCTTCGTTGATCCGCTTGGCAATTCAGAAAGAGGGGCTGAGAAAGTGACGATTAACGAAAGTCTTGCGATCCTCCAGTACATCGAGACGTACCACCGACCAGACCGGCCGCTGCTTCCGTCTGTCTCCCAGCGAACCGCACGCGCACTCGCGCTGGCCCGCATGCAGGAAACGGAGAACCTGCATAACATATACGATGCACTAGAAGACGCGCATTTCGAAGGAGAGAAATCGGGAGAACCGCTCGACCCCGAAGAAAGGGTCGCCTTGATCGCGAATGTCCACGCCGAGCTGGATTATTGGGAGGTATATGCCAAGCAGTCCGCGTACATCGCGGGGGACGAGTTTAGTCTGGCAGATTGCGCGTTTTTCCCGCTCCTTGGGTACATGGTGCATCGTGGATTTGATTGGGAACGGCCCGTGAAGGAAGAACCGGTTGCGCGAGGAGTTCCAGATTCTTGGCCACATTTGATTGCGTATTTTGACCGAGTGTGGGAACGGGGGCGGGAGAAAGGTTGTACGAAGAGGGCACAACCTGCCGGGTGGGATAAACGAGGCCAGGCGAATGTTTTCAGAATCGATAGATGAAAAGTAAATGTCATTCGCTGTACAAGGTCTCGCTTTTCCGCTCATATGTAAGCAAACGTCCGATTTCTTTTGTGCGTTGACAAAGTTGCATCCGTGCGTCGGAACCAATTCCAGGAACGCGACGCTCCGCCGCGTTGTGCTGGAGCTGCTTTCAACGTCTCTTCCGAATTGTGGTAAGTAGGGCTCGACTCGGAGACTTGAACTTTGACAGAAACTGTGGAAGGGCCGTTCCCAGAGAGTGATATGTCGGGCGGATTTTGAAAAACATGGCAATCCTCAGAAATGGTGGGCCAAGAGGCTGGTGAGTTTGTCTACCCATCCTCTTTAATTCCTCAGTCTCTTAATCAAACAACTTCTTTCATGGGCGACATTACCGTCACAATTGGGTCTTGACACGGTGAAGATCGGTTAGCCAGGCCCAAGGTAATACTATCGACCCGTCGCACGGTCATAACACCGTACACCCCGAAGCAGCGGTCCACCCACCGATTCAAGTCGGGATATTTTCGTTCGATGATAGCATTTAGATGAGCCTGGAAGGCTTGCTGGGAATACATTTCCTCCACCTGGGCGTCGACCACTGAGTCAGAATTATTGGCTGCGACCTTGATCCCTTCGAGAGATCGCAACTTCGCATTCCTCCGAAAAGTGGTTCGACTGTGAGGAGTGGCAACGCACCTAGAGAGACGTGGGGAAGTGCCGAGACTCCAGAGCCACTAGTGCGGGAATAAACCGCCGCAAGTAAAACAGTAACTTGAACGCCAACAGCCTACAGAGGCTACGTGACTCGCATCTAGGCTCGTTTCAGCCTCTCTAGTCTACCGGGGCGTGAAATCTGAAGATAGTCGTTCAGATCACGTATACTAGAGAACTCGCATCATACACTGGCACTGTGACTCGGACATCCGGCGCGTCTTGGCCACCACATTCCCTTGTCCTTCGACCAACCGCTGAATCGGAGCCATGCATATGTATTCGAGGGATGTTCCACCAGCAATGAAAAACTTGAACTGATAAGGTAAAACGGGTAAGAAGAAGTGGCGTATTTAGTACGTATGCCAGTCTTCGCCGTTCGGATGCCCAGCAGTTATAACGCTGCCTGCCCCAACCGCAGCGCATCCCCAAGCGAGTTCAGTTTGGCCTTTGAAATAACCTAGTAAGGCCTTTTATCTTCTTCGTGGTTTTTGTCTCATGACCAGTCAGCAATGTCGAGGCTCATTGCTGGTTTACACTCTCAGTCGGACGAAATAATGGCGGAAATTTTCCGAGAGCACGTCAAATGGGAAACGGAGGAGATCACGGCCACCAGTTGTGGGCCCTGGGTCCTCAGTTACGTCTGTCGTCACTGGAGAAAAATCACTCTCGCTCACCCGGAGCTCTGAACTATCATCCGGGTCGTGTCTGATAGCGAGGACGAATCTGACTTTGATATGGAAGTCAATAACCCCCCCTCTCGCTCCGAGGCGCTTTTCCTTTCGAGGGCACTTTTCCTTCTGAATATCGCACGGCAGCGCTCGCAGCACTATCCGCTGGAAATCAGGTTGGATTTCCACGGGATGGGGACCGACCCCAGTGTAGCTGCACTGACGAGGAGTATGGGCATCACTGATCCCGGAGCTGAGACATTGCGAAAGCAGCTCCTCTCTGCGGTCGTCGCCCATTCCGACAGATGGAAGGTGGCGGAGCTGCGTATCTCAAGTGCAGCTATCCCTTATTTTGCTTCGATCCACAACCACCTTCCAATCCTTGCCGACCTCACTATAGTCATGTTCGCCTCCGCAGTGTCTACCATCCAACGGTTTCCATACACACAAAACGCACCCTGCTTGACCAACATCACACTATATGACTACCCTCACGAGTACATTGACTTGCCATGGAGCTCCACCCGGTCTTTCTCGGAGAGATCACTCTTTCCGCGCAGTCACTCTCCTACTGACGCCGCGGGGAGCTACCTAAAACTGCTCCGCAATAATCCCAATCTCGAATACCTCGACGTGACATACCCATTGTCCTCACCATCCAGGTCACCCTTAACACACTTCTCTCTGCAGTGTATCTTCGCAAATGAAGGAAACCTCATGCGCTCCCTCACCCTTCCCAACCTACAGCAAGTTGTTGTGCAGCCCAAGCCTGGCACGATGCCCGCCCTCCGCGATCTCCTAGCGCGATCGAAATGCTCTTTGAAGTGCCTCCATTTCGTTGAATTCACCCTCGATGAAGATGCCCTTGCAATATTCGCCGGCAGCACCAGCCTACACACGTTGATGCTTAGAATCACTCGGTGGGACGCCGCAGCAAAAAAAACCATGAAGTTGTTGGTGAAGAAGCTAGAGGACGCTTCTTTCTTATCGCATCTCGAAAATTTGGATATCATCATCCGAGATGAATGTTTCCCGGAACCCAAGGAACGTCCGTTCAAAATGGGGTTTATTGGTGATCTGTTTGTTGAGATGCTCGGAGCGAGGTGGGAGAGACGCCGCGTGTGCGAGGGCAAGCATCTCCAGAGGATATTCGTGCTTGTGGACCTCCCGTCGACAGTGAGTTTGTCAAGGAAGCGAGGTGTTGGAGATTTGCAGAGGGATGCGCGATGAAGGGTTGGATGTGGTTCTCAAGGTCAGAGACCCACACGCTTTGGACTCGGATCTCACCGATGCAAGGTTCATTTCATACGTTTACGATACGTGATGTATTTGTTTCTTGGTTGTACCCAAAAAATTCTTGGCACGCAAATTGGCCGACTCGGGACAAGATCTTTTCCTGTCACTGACTGTCGTATCACCCAATCGCACCGCCGGGGCGGCTGCACAGCGTATTTGAGGGCGTATCGAATGCACTCGGAGCCCAGCACTTCTCAATACACGCAACGATCCTAAATTATCCAAGATTAGGTACTCTAATAGGTGGCCTGAATACAAGGTATATGTCAGTGAAGTAGATTGGTACTAGAATTCCACGCCGGCTTCTTCATAAACTGTTCATAAATCGGCGTGGCAACCTTTGACGAAGAACCTCCTACCGGTACAGGCGGCGCCAAATGATTCGGAGACTTAGCCCGGTTCAGGTTGGGAGACTTTGCCCGGTTCAGGTTCGGCGACTTGGAGCGCAAGGAACTACTGTCCGTGTCGTACCATGACCTAGAAAGCCGCTTCGTCGCCGCCTCGAGCCTACTCGGCCGACGCCCAATTGGCGAGGCTTGAGGGGAAGGCTGGTCCGGCACGGTCAGCTCAGATTTCTCCCTGCTTCCGAACGAGAACATCTTGCGAATCTTCGTCTTGCCGGGACTCCCATTCTCCGGTGTGGATTTCTCGGCAATCGAGTTTGGTGTCTTTCGACCCGCCGCCCTCTCTGCCCTGCTCCTCTCTCTATCAGCCGCCGCTTCGGCGGCCTTCGCTATCTTGGCTTCCTCGGCTTCCTTCAGGGCCTTCTCCAGCACCTGATGGTACGCCCTCCGCGCGACCGCACCCCTCCAATGGGTCTGAATGCCGACAACGCTTCTTTGGAAATGGCGGTACCTCCGCATCGCAATCAACCGGCGCATGTTAGTCTGCATAAACAGCACTGCATTCAGTTTCGCAGAACGGGACCCTTCAAGCATCGCAAGGATCCCGGTCCGCAGGAAGATCTTGGTCTGGCCGAACTGGTACTTGGACTTGTCGATCCCGGCCTTCTGCAGCACAAGGACACAAATGCGCTTCCACTGCTCTCTCTTGACTAAACTGGGACCCTCGCGCCAACTTATAAGGGGATAGTATCTGCCATCGTTGAAGATGCTTAAGCAACCGCAGAGAAAAAAAAGGTGTGCACAAAACTCACCGCCGCGCGAAATTCTCAAACGTCCAACGGGACGGATACCCCGCCGTGCTGATTCGGATGGTCTCGAGGACGCCCGCAGCGCGCAACTGCGCCAGCACCTGCGGCGGGCTGAACTCCCATGCTTTCTGATGTTGGTTCGGCTTGAGGCATCGGATGTAATGCACGTTCGTCATCCGTAGCATATCCATCAGCGTGCCCAACGAGCCCTTGAAGTATGAGCGTCAATTGTTTGTAGTGTCTGTCCAAAAGTGACTACCTTGAAGATGGAACCGAGCGTCGGCTTCTTAACCGAGGTGCCCCGTCCCGTGGTCCCCATCAGCGACGTCCGCCCGGGGTCGGGGATCTTTGAGATGGCGCCGTTTGGCGAAGGTGGGTCGGCGGGCTCTGTGCCAACGCGGTGTAGTGCCGTGTCCAGCACCTCGCGCAAAAACGGGTTGCTTGACGACGTCAGGAGCGCGAGGTGCTCCTCGGGGACCGTGTCCCGATTCTTCTCGAGGAACCCCTCGACCTGGTACGTCACGTCCAAGGCGTAGTGCGCGATAGTGAACGCCGCGTTCGCAAACTTGGGCATCTTGTAGACGGCCTTGTTTGCTGGTTTGTCGAGCTGCGTGTTGAGCTTCTGCAGGAACGACGCGTCACTGCCGAGGGGTAGCCTCGACTCCTCATCTAGGATCGCCAAAATTCCGAGCTTGCCTTCCATCAGGTCTATCGCAGGCTGGTTGTCGTCAAAATCTATGAAGGTCCAGCTGATCTTCTCCTGGACGTAGTCATCCTGGGCCAACTTGAAGACGTAGGTATTGAATTCATGCTGGAGCCGCTCGTTGGCATAGTTTATACAAAACTGCTCAAATGAGTTCTAGCGAGGTGTTAGTCGGCGCGCGACACCAGCTGTGTCTGACGTACCTTGTCAAAATGTTCAAAGCCGTAAATATCTAACACGCCGATGTATGTCTCGGCGCGAGCCGCAGCATCCCCATACTTGCCCGTGAGACTCTCATTGATAGCAGTGACAAGCCACTCGAACAGGCACGCGTAAACGAAACGTGCGATGCTGTCCCGTACTTGGACGGCCTGCGGTGCGGTGAGAGTCGTCACAATCTTCTCGGAACGGGTTGTGATTTGTTTTTTGACGGTCCACTTCTTGAAGTCGGTGGGGTTGACGCCAAGAAACGTCATCGCGTGGGCCATCGACGTGTCCTCGTCGTCAATGGTGGCTTCTGTGCGTGTCTGCGTGATGTTGATATTGCCCAGATGCAGCAATGCCGCCAGGATCTGGAAAATTGACGTTTGCCTCTCGGGATCGATGCCGATGACCCCAAGTGCATCTTGGGTGGCGTGGAATCGTTCGCGGTCGCCCAGCTCAGTGGAGGACGGGCCGCCCTGATTCAGATAGTGGAATTGGCTGTAATCTGGGTCAAGGCCGAGATGTTGGAGCTCTTCGGACGCGAGACCCGCACAGAGTTGATAGAAAATGTGATAGTTTCGCTCCGTCTTTGTCTGATACGAGATTCTTGTCCTCTCCAGCAAGTAGGATCGCAGTCGTGCTCCGACGATTTGCCGGTTGGTGTCAAACAGCAGCTGTATGAACTTGCCAAAACGCGACGAGTTGTGATTTCTCGTGGTTTTTGCGTTTCCAAACGCCTCGAGGATGGGATTCGTGGCTTGAATCTGTTGTTCGATCTGGCTTGCACCATGCACGAACGAGTTTTGGTCAGAGTTCATTGTGGGCGCTTTCGGGGCAGCAATGAATCGCATGACGAGCTTGGCCTATGAATTTTGAGATGGAAGCGATTGCAGGGGAGTTTGGAGAACGCACAGACTCGGTCTTGCCTGCCCCACTTTCATGCCCATTGTTTAATTCAAGTTAAAAATTATAGAAACGCGCTCGCACCTCTCACCCGAAACAATAATGGTCTGGCCAGTCCCGTCCAACAGCATGGCGGCATACGCGTCCTCGGCAATTGCAAAGAGATGGGGCTCCAATTCGCCCTTGTTGCGGCCGATATAAGACTTGACGATCTCCGGCGTGTACAACGGCACGGGTTCGAATGGATTGACGGCGAGCAGGACAATGCCAGAGTACGTGTAGATCTTGCGTTGGTCGTATCGGCTCTGGACCGCATGAAGGACTATATAGCGGTCAGAAAGAAGTAAAGTAGAGTGCAAAGAAACAAACTAGATGGCTCGTTCAGGTGTGAAAGTGTTGCCAAATCATCGGCGCTCTCGAGCAGTGGCGGGTTCCGGAGGGGCGGCAACGACGTTCCAGAGGCTGTTAGCGTGGTTTCCTGAGGGTCCGCGAAGATTAGGCTCAAGACCAGTCCAAAAGTCAATCAATGCACCTTGCCATTCTCGTCTTTGAGGACAAGCGCGAGGGTATCAGTCGACGACTTGGTACACGACAAGACCTCTGCGCTGATCCAGCAGCCCTCTTCCGAATCCCCGTCGCGCAAGTACACAAGGGTCCCTGGTGCATAAAGAGACAGAGTGGTCATCGCGGAAAAAATGTCATTAGACCCGTCAATAGTTGGCCACGGCTATTACAGGTAATTATGCGCGATGCCTTTGTACTAAGTCGAACCTACAAGGGCTACATTACACCAAAAGATACAAAGGCGTCGTAGCAGCGTTGCAACAAATTTATCAAATGCCTACAAAGGCTACATTGCAGTTGAGAATACATCGTGTCTATGTTCGTGTTCGTGTTCGTAGTTGTGTCGTAGTTACATCTTTAACCTCTGAGCATTTCTCTGCGGACCTTGGCAGCCATCTTGATATCGCTCAGTGAGATGCTAAGACGATCGTGAGTTCCGCAATTCAAGCGAGAGAGAAAGGAACGCACGATGAGTTGTCGCACATCCCGCGGAAAATGCCGCCCATCTCAAACAGTTTTTCAGGAGTGTCGAATTCCTAAAGGGAATTCAATAAATCGCAAAGGCAACCACACCGTTTCACGTACAGCAATCTGACCCGCGTCCATTACGCAGATGCGGTCGTAAGCGATGATCGTGGAAAGTCGGTCTATGCAAAGGTTAAATGGAATCAAAATTATCGAGTGCGACTGACGAGCGATGCACAAAATAGTGCGATCCGCGAATTCGTGAGTTATCGTGTCTTGAATGTTACGGTCCGTTTCATAATCTACAGATGCCGTGGCCTCATCCAGTACTAAAACCTTGGCGTTCTTAACGAGGGCCCTCGACAGAGACACCAGTGAGCGCTTGAGGGATTCATTAGCAGACAAGAGACCAATGAACGGAAACCCGAACCTGTCCAACGGAGAGGTTCAATCCCTCGTCCTCCACGACCGAGTCGAGTGTGAATTTGTTCATTGGAGTATTCGCTCCAGATGGTCCTCCGTCGATTGATCCCTCGCGGGACTTTGTTGTCGATTCAACTAGATATGCACGCCTGAGCGCATCCCACAGGGTCGCATCATCTGCCACATTGAAGGGGTCGAGATTCGACCGCAGAGTACCACTGAATAAGAGCGGGTCCTGGGGGATGATGGCAAGCCCATTGCGTAGGTCACCCAGACCAATTTTCGAAATGTCTACTCCGTCAATTACGATGGAGCCCGAGGTGAGCTCGACCAAGCGGAACAGGGCTAGACATAATTGGTCAGATCAAGGGCAGGGATGAAAGAGACACCCACCAGTCATGATTGAACTCTTTCCGGCTCCCGTCCTGAAAGAACATGTCAGCGGCGAAAACCAGCAGCGAGAAATCGAATCACCTTCCCACAATACCAATCTTCTCGCCTGCCTGCACCGTCATGGAAATTCCTATCGCGTGCAAGTTAGCACTGAAACGAAGCCGGCAAGCCCGCCATACCTTTAATCACAGCCGGAAGACCAGGCCTGTACTTGAGAACGATCTCGTTCATCTCGATCTTCCCACGGGCAGGCCACGGAGCAGATGGTTTGTTCTCCGGAATATCATTCGGCGCCTCCTGCTCGACCTCGGTGGCATAATGCAGCACGCGCTCAACAGAGTTCATGTCATTCTCCACCTCAGCGCTCTGCCGCACCATCCAGCCGAATGCTTGTTGGACACTGAGAATATATGCGAGCACGACACCTGTTTGGGACGGCGAAACCGAGAAGCGATCACCCACAGCGAGCATGGACACGACAAAGGTGAGTAGGCTGCCCAAGAAATCGAGACGGAGCCCAAGCCACCGCTGGTTTGTGACCGTTAACCAGTAAGCGCGATTCTCTGTATCTACGAGGCGCTCATTGTCAAGGCGGAAACGCTCCGAGACGCCGTACGCCCGAATGGTGGACAATCCGGACAAGCTCTCGCTGAAGTGGGTGTATAGAGCCGACCGCAGGATAGCGTCTACCGAGATTTCATCAATGGCCAAAATAAGCAATGAAAATCGATATTACCAAGTCTTTTGATTTCTCGGGCGCTTGACCGATAAAAGGCGGCGAAAAACCAGTACATGATGAGGATAGCCGCGACTGCGATCAAAAACCACGGGAGAATGATGGCGATGAGTATAATTGCGCCAGTGATATTCGATAGCGTGGCAAAGAACATTCGCAGAGCTTCTCCCAGTGTACTGTCGATGGTGTCGCAGTCTATTGAACATCAGTGGGTGAATGTTCACGAATGTGGATGCCAGACCTTTGGTGAAACGATGCATAATGCGTCCCAATGGGGTCGTCTCGAAAAACGACATTGGAGCGTGCATCACCCGTGTCAACGCGCGTTTGTGTAGATTTTGGGACGCGAAGTATGTGAAAAGAGCAAATGAGCTTCCCATGAAGAAGAATGTAATGGCTTGCATGGAGCCGAGCATTGCGTAGATGGCCATATAAAAGCCTTCGGACCGAGGCCACTTTCGTTCTTGCCAATAGCTGGGGAACGGCTTCAGAAAACCTGTCTTCGAGACCCTTCACAGTCCACTCACACGAGCCAGTAGGTAGACATCACATTCGTGCCTTGAAGCAGGACCAGCGACAGGAAGAGCATCGGGACAATGATTCTGCCGTTTCCAGCCGATACGTAGGCCCCATAGACGTTGTTGCCGATCGCGCCTATGTTGCGCTCCTCCTGCTGCATCATACCTGCACCGGCAGTGGCCTTTTTGCGTGCTTCAACCTGGGGAACAGCTTCGATCTTCTCTTCTTCTGTTTCTTCAGCGCTCCCTTGAGATTGTTCTGAGCCAAACTCGGCGACGAATTTGGAAAACGCTCCGTCGTTCTTGATCAGTTCTGCGTAGGTTCCCCTGAGAACGCGATGAGTTTTGGTTCGAACAGGAAGCTGAGTCAAATGGAGACTTGCCTCTCAACAATACGTCCATCAGCAATAGCGATGACATAGTCGACATGAGGCAGGAAATGAAGAGCACTTAAAGCAACATTAGGACACAAATAAATCTCGAGAGAAAGAAAGAAAGATTACTGAGTGACAAGGATCCGGGTCTTGCCTTGGAGCGTGTTCTGTAGAACATTGTGGAATACGGCCTTTCCTACATGGGCATCTAGAGCACTCAGAGGGTCCTGTATCAATAGGTCAGCGGAGTGCTGGAGAGTGAAGACAGAGACTGTACGTCGAAAATTTGGATGTCAGTGTCGGAATAAATCGACCGGCAGATGTTCAGGCGCTGGCGTACGGTCGTGAGACTCGGAGGATTGAATGGCCAATCATACTCACCTGGCGTTGACCCCCAGAAAGCGAGATGCCCTTCAACGGAGATTAGCTTCAAACGGATCGAAAGATGAGTGTGATTATTATTTTACCTTTTCTCCAACCTAGAAAGAGAATGAGCCACCGGGAATACATGCGGACGAGGAAGCGGACCTCAGTTAAATCGCCGTTGGGAAGCATTTCGAGATCTGGCTGTAAGCAAGAATCGTTGACTGCTTTCCAGTATTTCTCTTCTTCAAACTATGCATCGGGTGAGCACGTTAAACCACAGGTTGCAAGCGAAACGTACAGGCAGACCGAAACAGATGTTTTCGCGTATTGTTGCGTTCTAAGTAGGCGTGAGGGATTGCTGCTTCGATGATGAAATGCAAGAATTACTTGGATCCAAGCACTTTGAGGGCAGTATCCAACGGAGCCGCCGAACTTGGTGTAGCCCGACGTTTTCCTCATTTCCCCAATCATACCTTGCAATAGTGAGGTTTTGCCACTCCCAACCTAGACGTGGATGAGAATCCACAGAGAGCAAAATTTGATGCGAGTTGGCGTACAGCACCGACGATGGCGACCAGCTGACCGCGGGGAATGGAAAAGTTCAAATTCGTCATTTTGAACACTCTTTCCTCTTCGACTCTCGCTTGTTCCAATGCGGCGGCGGCATTAGCGGCCTTCTCAAGTGCGGTCGGTTTCTTGCCCTTTTTCTTTTTACCATCTTGAACTTCGGGTGGTGGTCCATCCCAAGTGAACGTGGCATTTTTCACCTCCACGGCAACATCGAGGGTGTCATCGCGAAGTTGCAGATCTTCAAAAGTTTCGGCGACAAAGACATCGTACAATCGACGACTTGCATTTAAGGCATCCGCGATCGCGCTGAAAGAGACCGCTAAAGAATAGTTAGGTGGCAGTCATATCTTGGACTGTTTGCGTACGCAAACTAGACGGAGGATCTTGAGAATCAGGTGTCAGATGAGGCAGGACAGATTAGACGTACAACATAAGGGGAAGACGAAGCAAATTGAAGAGCGTCAGTGAAGCAAAAACTACTGCCGGCTGCAGGACATGTCCGGTCAGTGAGTATGTTACGAATGCCAAAACAGAGGCCAAGGCTACGGAACGTCAAATAGCGCTCGGAGCACCAGCTGTAGACGTTACCAGGCATTGACATGGCTACAGCGTTCGTCCCCGATCTCAGCAAAAGTAGGGAGCGGATATATCTTAAGAATACAGTCAGTAGGGCTTCATTCGAAGATAGAACTACATACGCCATTTCTTTCTGTCGATACCCACTGACTCGTGCGAGGAAGCTCGATTGCCAGTTAAAGAGCTTCAGCACCCTCATTCCACCAAGAAGCTCTTGCAAAATTTTGGCGCGTTTGTCAGTCCAAGCCATGGACTTTCAGCGATGTTTGTCAGTTAGCCATGGACTTTGGCCGATACTCACCTTCTGGCGATAAACAAAAAGTTGCTTCATCACCCTCGTTTGTGCTGGAGTGGCAAGAACAAAAAAGGCAAAACCGGCGAGCTTGAAATATCACTTAGTGGGTGCTGGTTTCAGAAACGTTATACATACAGCACTAGGACCAAGATTGAGGATCTGAGCATTATAATTAGTCGGCGATCGGTGCGTTCAAAGGACGTGCGAACCAGAAGAATAAGGCAGATTATCATTTGGATCGGAGCGGTCCAAGACTGAAAAAGCTGATTAGAGAAGCTCGAATGAGAACTGGAAGAATTACCATGTGGAAATATCCAGCACAAAAGTCGATACGGCTCACATCACTTGAGATATGATTGACGAGTTTGCCGTTGGTGAGGGTTGAGCGAGCTCGCGAAGTGAGGCGAAGGGACCGAGAGTAGATAGCCGTAATGAGCCCTCCTCGAAGAAGCACACCCGTCCCCATTGCGCGATAGAAGAAATGGTGTTGGCCCAGAGATCCGATCAACTGCATCGCGAGCAGAGCAAATGCCAGGCCTACGCCTTGCCCCACGGGGGGTGGCTTTTGGCCGCTTTGATGTGCGGTATAGGACGTAGTAGCAAACTGCCGAGGGAGCTATGTGAGCAGGAGAAGGATTTGAATTCCTTTGCCTACCTTGATTAATGCCTAGTAAAGTTCACTGAGGTGATAGTCGTAAGCAACTTAACATGCTCATTCATACCTTGACTACAAGCGGACTGGAGACGATAAATAAGACAAAGGAAAATCTAAGTGTAGGGGAAGCAAGCACCTTGTTATCTGAGCTGTGTCTCCAACGACCTGACCATGCGTTGAGTATCATTGTGCATTCGTGAACGCCTACAAAATTCACCTTGAAGGCTCCGCCAAGCCAAAAGTACCATTTTATGCTGTCGTTCTGCATTCATCAGTGACGTCGAAAGTGAACATCAACTAAGCCATACCATGGCCCAAATTAGGCTTGCGCGCCTTTTCCCATTGACCTCTCTCCATTTTCTCTCGCGTTCCGCTCTGTTTCCTCGCAAGCTCCACCAGATGACGCGCCAACCCGCGCTGATCTCTCCGTTGGCCAAACGCGTATTATACTCAATGGCAGCTTTGTGTCTTCTGTCGAAGGAAGCTGTGATTTTCTCTGCAATGAACGCAGCTGAACGTGTATCGCCAAGCTTGTACAAGTCTGTTGCCTCCAAGGGGCGCGCATAACCTAGCCCAAGCAGAGGCGTTAGCCATCCGAAGTAGAGGACGTTCCAGAGATTTGCGGTTAATTCTGGTGACAATGCGGCATCCTCCAGGGTTCCCCCAGGAGGCGGAGGCGGTTTGTTCGAGGTGAACGGGACGCGAGAGTACCTCGGATAGATTTAATTTATGATTTGACCGGGTGCTAAGGTTCAGCGCACCAAGATCGCTCGTACGTAACGAGAGCAGGAATGGTAGCCTTTTCATCGCTGGCCGCCGTCGAAGCACCAGACGACGCAGGGACATCTTCACCGGCCTCGGATTTCGCCATGGGAGAGGACGAAAAGGTGGGAAGGTATTTGAGTGTGGCTCGGGTACCTTCCGGCCGCGGCAAGCCATCCGTCGGCTGCACTGTGTTTAATAAGCAGCCGGCACTGTGTTTAATAAGCCGCCGACGGATTAGCCCAAATTTAAAATTATCATCGGCCCGCTTCATGCTGGCACACTGTAAGCGCGCTCCGCGCTTCTTGGTGCTCTACTGGTGAATTGTTTACAAGGCTCAGTATTACACATAAGTACCAGACGGTAAAACGCAAGGAAGAGCGCGCCGCACGCGTCATATGCATTGACTCGGATCACCGACTATACGACTCCTTCAGTTGACTGAGGGCTCCCTGGAAGGATTGTTCAGTGTTGCTAACAACGCTCACGGAGAGACGTACCTCATAGTAAACTGCAAGAGGTGCAAGATCTTTCTCCCCGACCTTCATCCGTTTGACCTTTTCAAGGTGTTCCGCCTGCTTCAACATCGTTTTAAAATATCGGGCCTGAGAATAAAATCAGATAACAAGAAAGTGATCCGCATATCCACAAACCTCTTGCTCCTCCACAAGGGTCCAGGCATCTCCGCTCCGACCAGCCCGAGCCGTGCGCCCAACCCGATGCACATATTTGCGCATATCGACGGGCACATCATAGCTGACCACATGAGAGACGTGGCTAATGTCTATTCCCCGCGATATCAGGTCCGAACACACGAGGCTGAGCAAATCCCGTTATTCATTTCAAAGAAAACGATAAAACGAATGACACACATTTGAATCTCCTGCGCCTTGAACTTATCTAAGATGGACTTACGTTCGCCGGCACCTAGATCGCTGGAATAGGCACGCGCCACGAACGGCGACGGATCTCCGCCCAGCGCTGTACGTCTGGCGGTATCAAAGAAGTCAAATAGACGCACAAGCCGTGCCGTTGACTCGGCAGACTTGGTGAACACGAGGGCATTTGTAACGTTGTGCTTGTACACCAAGTGGAAGAATATGAGCGGCTTGAGCGACGACTCGCAGACCAGCATATGTTCCTGCCAAAATTCAGTACAGCGCGAAACCAAACACGGACCGAGAGCGGCTCACAGTTAAAGTTGCAGGCATTGTGAATTTATCCATAGCCACGTCTAAAACGCCGGGACCGTCACTCTTCTCCTGGACTACGAAATATTTAGGATCGCGCAATTCAAGCGCTGCCAATTTCCCTGGGTCTCGGGTGAGTGTTGCGGAGAACAGAAGTTTCTGGCAAGACGATTCTTTGCGCTCTGTGTCAAAGGATGGGATGTCCGCATACGAGAGCAGACTACGAAAGGCGGGGGCAACAGCGTCGTGGTATTGAGGCAAACCAACTGCGAACGAAGGTTCATGGGAGGGCGACCGTGTAGCTGCCAGAACTTGGACCAGCCACTCTTGGAATGATTGTGCCAAAAGTCGATCTGCCTCGTCGATGACCTGCAATTCATTGAGCGAAATAAATGTAAAAATATTAAAGGGACGAACAAGGAATCGTAGATGCTGGAGTGAGAAATTGGGAGTCCCATTCAGGTGATCCATTAACCTTCCAGGTGTACATATGAGGATATCGACCCTACTCGACCCACCAGCAAGGCTGAGAGCCAGTCAGTAGGTAGCGATACAGGCGATGGGTTTCTTGGGCTTACTGGCTCGTTTTGTCTCCCACCAGCTGGGACTGTTCATGGGAAAAGGAGTGCTGTCCGGTCGCTGTACCGATCTGACCCACCATGAATACATATCTGAGGAATAAGGCTTCACAGGAAGTACCTTAAGCCCGCGTCCTCGTCCGACAGCTTCAAATGTTTCGCGTACTTGAGTAACCAAATCGCGCGTCGGGAGCACAATAAGCGCTCGCAACCGAGTGACGATTCTGGCGGAAAGGATCTACAACCGTTCCAGAGAAGGGTTATGATCGTGGAACCCACTTACCTCGACGATGGGTAGCACATAGGCCAGAGTTTTACCGCTTCCGGTAGGAGCGGATACACAAACATCGCGGGGAGGATCAAATGGAAGGTACAGGCCCCTTTGGAGCGGGTTCTTTGGCAGAAGAAACGGTAGTAGACTCGTTTGAACTGAGAGTTGTTATTAGGGTGGAAACAAAGACCGGATAGCTACCCACCTGCGAAAAGTTCAACGATTCCGAGCTCTAACAATCGTTTCCGAGTTTTCTCGGTCAGTCCTGTGCCGCCGTCGTCTTCTCCGTCAGGCGGTATAGGCATAAGCCCCGTAGAATCCACAAGCTCCGCACTAACCAACGCCCGGTCGAGTCCCTGAAGGCAAGCACAGATTTTGAAGGCGCGTCAGGGAGAGCTGGTAAGGGAAAACGAAGGGAGCGTCGGCAAGGGGGCTGGTTCGAGTGCAGCGTCCTCCGTAACGAGATCCTGTGGAATATGCTGAGCCTCTGGTTCCAGCATTTCCGCATCTCCGTCATTTTCCGCGACTTTTTGGCGTTTTTTCGGTCGTTTCTCTTTCCTTGGTGTGTCTTCGGCCTGGGGAGTGTCCTTTTCAACTAGGACTTGCTCTGTGCCATCTTGTTCTTCGGCACGCGCGTCAGGCAGAATCTCCGCGTCTTCCGCATCGTCAGACTCCGATACCGCCCCGGTTGCAGCCTTGGGTTTGTTTTTTTCTGCGTTGTTTCTTCCGTTTGAGATATCTTTGCTTCGCCTTGGTCTTTTCCTATAGTCTGGTAAGAACCATGAATTCCTTGAGACCGTGGACTCTCGCTGACAGACTTTGTTTTTCTCAGAACTGGTGGCAGCAACGATAACCATGGACAAGAGACTTTGGACGCAAAAAG
>WIQG01000802.1:0-27580 GCA_014925785.1 Mycena galopus ATCC 62051 | reverse complement strand
GTCGTCTGTGCGTGGCTGCTTGCATTATCGTCGTGCCCGTATCTCACGACAGTCACTATTAGACTACCATGGAGGCTTTAACTGAACTAATAACCGCAAATGCCCAATGGGACTCGGTCGTACAAGATACTGTTACTTTACTCGAGAAGGAGGAAGAGAGGTTCGTCTGGTTGTTGTGCCGCGGAGTAGCTTTATTTACTTGCGCGCAGCCCACCGTCTCCGGTATCCGCTATCCGTCTTTCTCTACACTCCTCCCTCCACACCACGCAAACCCAATGCGACAATGTCCGCCACCTCGTCGCTGCTCTCACCGCGCCGCTCGAGGCCGCACAACTGGCTGAGATGTACGCCCCACCGTCTCCTCGACATTCCTTAATACTCCCCGCCTCCCAACGCCCTTCCCCGAAAGCAGAGACAGAGACAAGCGGTCGACGTGGGCCGGCGCGCCCCCAGGCATGCACGTCCTCAAAAACCGCGACAGACGGCGCTCCGACCTCTCCAGCATCCTCCCCCTCGGTACGTCCTTGCCCGGGAGCAGCAGCCATAGCGCACCGACCACCCCGCGTCTCGGGGACGTCCAAGAAGAGGGCGCCGAGTCTGAGTCGAGGCAGCCATTCGGCCCCGCCGCGCTCGACCTGCACCGGCGGAGGCGTGTCTCCGGCGTCGAGACCCTCGGGCTGCGGCTGCATCCACAGAGCGGAAACACATACACGCCACCGCGCACGCCGCAGTCGGGGTCCTCGACGGTCTCGCACGCGTCGCGCTTCACGACGATGCAGTCCGTGCGGCATCCGCTTGCGCTCTCCGCGCTGTACCATGCGCTCGACGGCGCGCTCGCGTCGAAGCGCTACGCGTGTTCGCACCTCCTCGCGCTGCGCTTCGGCGACCTGGACGACGAGGGCTACTGGGAGGACGTCCGGAGCGTGATGGAGCTGCTCACCAGCACGTTTGCGGACACGGCTGCAAGACTTGAGGCCGCGCTTGCGGATGCACATCGGCAGCAGAGGCGGAGTTTGATATTGCCCTGGACCGGTACCAAGCAGAGCCGAGCCTCCCTTGGAGAACCCGCCGCCGCGGACGACAGGGTCAATGTTGAGCTCGTTCGCACCCGTCCCTACACACCTGACGCGCTTCGCGGCGCATGTCGACGCCATTTCTTCCGCGCTCGACGACGCGCGCGATCACCTCGCAGAGTGCGTCGCCGCGTTGCGCGAGAAGTCCCCTGCGCCCGAACTTCGGCGGCGGCGTTCACGCACATTTTCCCTATCCCGGCTCGGGGGTGGGGGAAGTGCGGCCGATGTGCAGCCACCCGCGGAGCCGCTGGCGCTGCAGGCGTACGAGCGGCTGCGGCGCGAACTCGGGCTGGCGCTGAGGGAGTGCGAGCGGGGGCGCGACCGGCTGCTTGATATCGTCTCGCCGCCCGCGCCTGCAGAAACCGCGGCAGAGAGCGAAGAGGAAGGCGTGCCGTCGCTGGGACACGACGGGAGCGATGAGTGCGACGAGGCGTCGTCGGACCGGCCCGAAGAAGCAACGCCGCTTGAGGACCAGCACCGCGACTCTGTCGTTGTGGCGCCTGGGGACGGGGTCGAGGTGGACGACGCGACGGCGCATCTACTGCACGGCGCGTCGGCGCTGCATTTACCGCTACCCGGAGCGGAGCAGGTGTTCGAGAGCGATGCGGAAGTGGGGCTGTTTACGCGCGAGCGGTCGAAGCTCACGCGGGAGGAGCGGATAAAGCTTGCCAAGGAGCGGAGGGAGGCTGGGGCGCGGCTGAGTGTGCCGAAAGCGGATGCGTCGGAAGAACTACCGCTGGAGCGCGAGAAGTGGGGACTGGGGGGTGAGGTTGTGCAGGAGCTGAAAGATGTGATCTGGAAGGTGGGAGAGCGGCGGAGGAAGATGGCGAGCATGTCCTAGCATTAGTTGGTTAGGTTTACGACTACATTTACGTTACCTCTCGGTCCAAGCGCGAATTATTGATGGGGGATCAGCAATCAGGTCGGTTTACGTTTCTCTTGCTCTCTGACCCAAACTGAGAACTCTCTCAAGGCGGAATGTCGGGCATTCATTGTGTTTTCTGTGCGCTTCTTCAGTTCTGCCGCTGCGGCCCGCAGAATAGCCGGATCGCGGCCCGAGATACGTATATAGGCTTGAGGGGACCATTGCATCTGCATGGATTCATTCGGAAACACATCCCCCTTTGCTTCGAACCCTCTCGAAACAAAGGCCGATCTTGCGCAATTTCTCACCGGCCTTCTCGACCCCTTGGCTGCGCACACCTCTCCGGGCGGCGCGAGAATCCACCTCGGCCACACCGCAACCCACTACGACGAGTCCGCCGCCCAGCTCGAGGGGTTCTCGCGGCCCATCTGGGGCCTCGCATCTCTGCTTGCTGGGGGTGGAGTGTACGCGGGCACGCAACGTTGGGTCGACGGGTTCGCGAATGGGTGCGACCCGAGCCATGCCGAGTTCTGGGGTGACATGCGCGACAAGGACCAGCGCATGGTTGAGTGCTCGGCTATTGGGTTCTCCATTGCGGTTGCACGGGAACAACTTTGGGACCCGTTGAGTGCGGAGGCGAAGGCGAATGTGGAACGCTGGCTCGGCGGGATGAACGACAAGGAAATGCCCAACACTAATTGGTAAGTAGCACTTGCACTTTTATTGCAGTTGCCGAACTACAACCAATTGCTAATTTGAACCAGGCTGTGGTTTCGCGTGAGTTCTCTGTATCCTAATCGCAATTGGTTCTCATATGATTAATGAGAAGGTCTTTGCGAATCTCGGGTTATCCAAGGTGGGTCATTCTCGGTTCGACGCGAAGCGCATGAAGGCTGATTTGGACCACCTCGACACGTTCTATATCGGAGATGGCTGGTCGCGCGATGGTCCGGAGGGTGTCGTTCAGCTTGACTACTATTCTTCGTCTTTTGCAATCCAGTTCGCTCAGTTGGCGTATTCCAAAATTGCCGCGGCGGAGGATCCAGTGCGCTGTGAAGAATATCGCAACAGAGCGCGTCAATTTGCGCTAGATTTCGTGCACTATTTCGATGCCGAAGGTTTGACGCTTCTTCGTTTTTTTGACCACGGTTATTGAATTTTCTAGGACGCGCAATCCCGTTTGGCAGAAGCTTGACCTACCGCTTTGCCATGTCGTCTTTCTGGGGTGCCATCGCTTTCGCTGATGTCGAACTTCCCGCCCCGTTGACTTGGGGCGTCATCAAAGGCCTCCAGCTCCGCAATATCCGCTACTGGGCCAAACAGGCTGGCGCGTATTATCCCGACGGAACCCTCACCATCGGCTACTGCTATCCTAACCACAACATGACGGAAAACTACAACTCCCCGGGTTCCCCATACTGGTGCTGCAAATCCTTCGTCACCCTCTCTCTCCCAGAAACACACCATTCTGGGCGGCAAAAGAGGAGCCCTACCCCGCCGCGCTGCTCAACACCGTCAAAGCGCTCGCACACCCATTCCACATCGCGACCAATCTCGGCGGGCACACATACATCCTCTCCTCAGGCCAGCAGTGTTCGTACCCCGTCAAGCAGGGCCCCGCAAAGTACGGCAAGCTCGCGTACTCGTCCGCGTTCGGGTACAGCGTGCCCGTGGGGAGCGGCACACTCGAGGAGCTCGGCGGGGACAACACGCTCGCGCTGAGCGACGACGGCGGGGAGACGTGGAAGTGCCGCCGCGACACGCGCGAGGCGCGCCTTGAGGGCCCCGCTGGGGGGAGTGGCTGCGCGCAATGTGGTACCCGTGGGCCGACGTCGCTGTCGAGACATGGCTCGTGCCCCCACACGCGAAGCGCCGCTGTGGCATCTCCGGGTGCACCGCGTCCGAACGGGGCGCGCGCTGACGTCGGCGGAGGGAGGGTTTGCGATTTATGGGCAGCGCGCGGACGGCCGGGCGCTGGAACCCGCGCCGGTGGACGGGGAGGCGTTTGGGACGATGGCAGAGGCGGGGAGCGCGCGCGCGGCGTCGCGGGCGGCTGTTTCTGGCATCGTCGACTTCAGTGCGCAGGCGAGGAAGGGGACGGCTCTGAGGACGGATGCGAATTCGAACTTGATGGTTGCGCGTGCGGTGCTTCCCACGCTTATTGGGGAGCATGAGCAGAGCGTCTCTGACATTTGGCTTGTGACTGCCGTTTTTGCTCTTCCTAGCGTTGGGACCCACGAGGGTGCAGCGGAGGGATGGTTGAAGGAGTGGGAGAAACGGCCTATTGTACCTCAGGAAATCGCGGCGTTGATGAAGGCGTAGCGTCACTTTCAGATTCCAGAAGAAAGCTTGTATTATTATTCTTATCAGCCGCACTTCGTTGATGTGGCCTGGACGTGTTTTCTACGACGCGTCCACGGTCTCATCGGTCAGGTGACCGCGATAGGACAACTCTGTAGGAAAAATCGCAAGGAAAAAAATAGCTACTATAGGATTATAGCCCTCCTCTATCGGAACTTTATTTCTTCTTGAGGCTCGGAGCCCATTTCGAATCGAGTGCATGTTATAAGGTTTGGCTGGTGGCTGTGCAAGCTTCCCAAACCCGCCACCACGATGGACGCTGCAAAATATTGCATCGTCCGTATCTCCGAAGCTTACTCTTGGTGTCACTCAAATGTTCCTCAGGATCCTGGTCCCGATGTCAACGAGACGGAGCAGGACTCCTTGTCCTCGGCGATCAATGCAAACCATTCTTACCATTCGTGGCGGCCAATGTCCGAATTCTGCTTGAAATGCAGAGTCACGCCAGCCTTCGCCTCGTTCCTCGACGCGCCACCCCCTTTCCCTGCTTTAAAGCATCTGCTCACGAGCAACGACGTCCCTCTCGAATCCGAAATACCATCGGTCCGCAGAGCGATCCACAATGCAGTCTCGAATTTCAAGGACCAGACGAGTGGCTTGGATGCGGACATAGATGCTTTGAATGCCTATATCGATAACTTGAAGGCCACCCTGGCACAGTTGGTTCGAAGGCGCGACGAGACCACAGAACAGATTTGCCAGCATCGCGCTATTCTGTCTCCAGTGCGTCGTATACCCGCCGAGCTCATCTACGAAATATTCGCCTGGACGTTGGCGAGCAGTGGGTCATCTAGCGCTTCTCGCGAGCCTCCGTGGTTCCTCGGTCAAATCTGCCAACTTTGGCGGCACTGTGCTCTCGTGTACGCTCCGCTCTGGACCCTGCCCTCGTCGGCCTCAGTAAACAGCCACGCCCTGTCCAGCATCCAGGTTCAGCTCTTGCGCTCCACCAACGCACCATTGGGTATCCATTGGTCCGACGTGAACAGCGATGTTGATCCTCGCTTGTTGGATTTGGTCCTCCCTCATTGCGGTCGCTGGTGTAGCTGGTGCCTCAATGAACCCGAGACCAATCTGTACCTCCATTGGCTGCAGCGTGTGCACCTTCCTAATTTGGAGCAAGTTGAACTCGTTTGCGGTTATGGCTTTTTTCAGATGTTTTCAAATGCTCTGGGAAGCTTCGTCGAGTCATCTTGCGTGCCACTCACGGGCCGCCCATAGGCCTCGGGATTCCCTGGCGACAAATCACACACTATCGAGGTACATCCACCCGAGCGGGTCAACTCGACATCCTCAAGGCGGCTCCCAATCTCATGGAATGTTCGATAGCGATCGATGACTACGAGCTCCCGTACCCCAACGCTGATTCCGTTGTAACATTGCCGCACCCTCGCCGACTCGACGTGCAAGAACAGAGCCTTCTACTCCATCTCACAGCACCATCGCTTGAGCGACTCCAAACACCGTTCCTACCCTCGCCGGCCTCACCCCTCTCCCCTTTTGTTGATCGTTCATCCTGCGCGTTGAAAAGGCTCGTTTTAATGCCTTGTACGATCAGTGTCGAACTTTACAGGCTCTTACACGGCCTGCCAAGTCTCACACATCTCCTCATCGAGCCCGAATCCCGTAGTTCGCAAAAGGGAGGGGAGGGTGCGCTGTTCAATGCCCTGGCTATGTCGAAGTCCTCCAGTTGCCTCTACCCCAACCTCAATTCGCTCGTGTACGGGATCAGCGAAGATTTCCCCCATCACTCATTCTTCGCCATGGCACGGTCGCGGTTCCAATCGGATCATTCAGGTCCCCACTTGACGACTCTGCGCCTGTTCGATACGCATGATTTGATTTCCTATTCTGCTTCGTGCAACACAGACTCTGAACTCAAGTGCTTGCGCGATGACAGATTTGATGCAACGCTTCTCAGCCGGTCTGAGGTTCAGCTCTTCAAACAGCAGACTGATTGCTTTGCCTTTTGATTGCATTGCCGCCGGCCGGAAAGGAATCTATGTTTTCTGGTGGCACGCGAGCCGCTCGGTGTATTGACTGGAATAGAGATGATACGAGACAAAGGACTCGATGCAGTGACCAATGTTTTTGGGTGGATGTGGTCAACCTGTAAATATAATACGCCTTTTAAAATTTGTTTTATTGAACGTCCTTCGTGTTCGATGCAATTAACGCCCTTGAGTTGACAGCACTGGTTTCATTCCCGTGGTTTGTCACTCTGACTGTCAGTTCTTTTGCGTCTGGATTGGCAGTTTGGCGTGGGATGCAGCGTTTTCCCGTTTCGACTCCGTCGCCACCTGGCCCGATCGCGAAGCAACTGTTCGCGTACACCAGAGCGTGAATCAAAATGCGAAGATGGCCTGGTCGAAATTCGACATGTCTTTGACGAAAATTTCCCAGTAGGTGCGAAAGCTCGAAACACGCGAAGCCAATGAATTTTCGTGAAGCATATACACATTCCAATGCGGCAGCAGTATCTACACTTGTACAACTAAATACAGAGCAAACTTTTGTCTTCCAATGATACATTTTCGTGATGATCGATGAACACCCACCAACCTTGGATGTTGCGCTCGATGACAATTTTCTCGACAACGCTTCTTTCTGCTCTCGATAATCCTGCGTGGCTGCGGTGGCCGTGCATTCCATCAAACAGCGCTCGGCTCCTTCTGGCTGGCGAACGAATAGCTCGCCTTGGATCTTAGAGACTGCAGGGCGCTTGATGAGTGTCACGTTGCGGCGGTGATGATGAAAGGTCGAAACGGACAGCAGTGGATTGAGATCCGGCCTTCTCCTCGTCCTCCCCGTCTCTGTTGAACTCTTGGGTCGTGTCGATCTTGATGGAAATGTTGGGGCGCTGGTTTGGGCGCGAGCGGAATGAGGGAACGAGGATGAGAATGCCGCTACAAGTGGGACGCACCTTCGATGCCATTGAAAGCGATGCAGTATTCTTGGGGAACTCCCGCAGCGATAGTGACAAGTTCTCGCTTGTGGTATGGATCCCGTCGGCGGCGCCTCGGATCGATTTTCTTGCGTTCAGAGTGGCGAGAAGAGAGTTGCAGTAAACTGGCAATGGGAAGCGTCAGTAGAAACTGAAATACGGTAAAGATGCGACTGACGTCGGCCCATGCAGAAAAAGAAGAGGATGTAAATGAATGTGTTACCTGCGACGCAGATCTGAAAGAACATCGGTGAAGAGACCGCAATGAGGACAAAGCACACACAGAGATCAGGGACCCGATTGCACAGAGGCTGATGATGACGGGTCAGCACGGAAACAACACTACGAAGCTCGACCTAACCTTGTAACTGCGCCCGTGTTGACCGCAAATATAGTCTGGGGGCGGTATAAGGTGAATCCCGCTGCTAGAGGTTGCGGCACTCACTAGTTTCCGAATCATGGTGTCGGAACTAAAACGTCGTCAGAAACTCGCCGGAGACGGATTATGGGGTAAAGCACCGATGGAAGCCGGTGCGGGAGCGGTGCAGAAGCCATGTTAACGTGCCGGCAATGAATACATCCCCGGCAGCCGCTAGGGCGTTGACCGTAATGGACAGAGCCTGGAAGATGGCGAAAATGAGGTCGTGCCCAATATAGGAGAGATGAATCGACCTTGAGTTCGGCCAGTTCCAGGAAAGTATGCAGGCGAAGACTGAAGGGGAGGTCTCGGTTGGGGGAAGGAGTCAAAACGTAGTAGCTTACGAGAAAGCGACGTAGGCTGGTCATCGAACGGTTAAATTCAAAAGGCGGTTGGGAATAAGAACGCGACGAACCGAGGACGCAACCTTCGGAGAAGGGTTGACGGTGGTCAGCACAACAAATCCACACCTTCTTTGAAAATCGCATACCGAATTCACCCAAAACTAGGAGTAGCTGCGCGGCTCGTCAGACAAATAGATAGAGGGACAGAGACGGGCGGTTTGAACGTACAGCGATACCAGTGAGCCAAATATTGCCATTGCTCACTGCACAGAGGTCAAGTCACAACAGAGGAAGGTCGAAGATAAAGCGCACATCGCCATATACGTAGGGTCAAGAAGCTGACAGGGATGAGATGCAGCGCATCATTGAGAGAAGAGCGTTTGCGAACCTTTGAACCAGTAGTGCCGTGAGACCCTGTGAAGATCGCCTTTACGTCGAAGACACAAGTGGGATCCGCAGAAGGCACGTACATTGAAGAGAACCTCCACCTACATCAAAATTGAGTTCAGAGATCTCTAAGAGATATATCCCAACACGTTGACGTACTAGCAAGCTCCTGCGCCTCGAGTATGAGTGGGCTTCGGCGAAAGACAGAGAGAATCATACCATACGATCTGGCCAAGTTCCGCGGCGTTGTCATAATTCGTGATTAGATAGGTATAGACTTTGCGCAGAGGATGCTAAGGAAGGGCAAAATCAAGATTGAAACATGCATACGAGTATGTGAGATGAGTGCTTGGTGCACGGTGTCGAACATCAGGACAGCGCCGACCTATTGTACCTCAGATCAGCTGTCTAGCGGAGAGGGAGAAACGACGGACGAGGAGCTTCAAAGGCCATCTGTCGTTCTGGTGCGTATAGTACCACCTGAATGGCTCCGCTTAAGATAGGTAATGAAATAGAGAGCGACGAAACGCACCAAGCCTGAACACACGAAACTAAAGAAATATTACTCGGGGAAGAGCTCGGAAAAAGCACGACGAACCTCCGTGAAGTCTAGGTGGCAACGATGGATGAACTGTGCAGCAAAGAGCGGGGCAGGCTTACCCGGCGGCAACAACAACCCCGATGAAGCCGACTCCGAGCCTACAAAGGTTATGAGGTCAGTCAAATGAAAACAATAAAGGTAAAACAGAACGAACGTTTTATCAAGATGGTAACTGACAGCCATGGTGAACGGCGCGCGGGAGTGAATGAGTGAAGAGTGCGGGGAGAAAGCTGAGGGAATGGAAGGAAAACGGCGCAATAAAAGGGAGGAAAGTGCAGAAGGAAGAAAAGCGGGAGGCAAGAAGCGTGGTTTTTAAGGTACAAAGGTCTTACTCGTGGGCTGGGTTCTTTCCCCACAAAGAAAGCTAGAAGCCTCAGACGATCCGCAAAAAAGTCTACCGGACCCGATGTACATGTGTCTCGACCTGGGCTCGTTCTCGTTGACATAGGTACACTGAGGTAAGAAAGAGTTTCATAGACACGAAAAATGAAATCCTGCCAAAGTCCCTTAGACTCGGACATAATTTCGGGCCAGCATCGCCGAGAGACGACGAAGACTTCGTCGGATACAGAGCTTGAAACAGAGTCAACTCAAGTCGACTCAAGAATTCTGAGGCGGAAGCTTGCGGGCCAAGGGAGAAGCTGAAATGTGGAGTTCAGCGCACGGAAAGGACGTACAAATCCGCCACGTGAAGTGTTTGCCGCCATTCGGCCGCATTGGTGCCAGGCGGCGCCGTCTTTGTTGGGTACTTTGTTCTATTGGAAAATCCACGCCCGCCGTGTGGCGGACAAGTGACAATTGAGAAAAGGGAAGGGTAGTAATCCAATAAGTATTAACGGCCGGTCGAATGGTCCGATACCCAGGCTGCTTCCGCCGCCGAGCAAGGGATCCACCTGGTGCCAACGCGCTTTGCTGCGTAGGTGTATAATCGAGATGCGACTCCAAAGAATTCTAGCTGTTGCTCTGAATCCAAAGCTATCAAGAAGGGGGTCATGTCCCCGAAATTCATTAGGGTGAATCTTTCGAACTGGACGTTGAAGCAATGGAGGGGCGGAAATGCGCCAATGAAGTCCATTGCCCAGCGATCGGCAAGAAAATCCTGTTCAGTCGTCTATGTAAGCCGTATCAGTTGGTTTAATCCTGTGAGGTACTTCGTATCTCACCTTCTCATCAACAGAGACCGTCAAGCAAGATAGAGAAGGAAGTGTTGCAGCGAGGAGTTGGGGTCCTATTTGGCGCAACCAACTCATGTTAATCTGTAACCGTTCTATGGTGGCAGTGGACTTGGTGAGGCAGCTGATGCGGCGCGGTTGGATTTGGAGGATATTTCGAAGGTCTACCGTGACCGTGGCGAGATCGATATTTGGAAGGATCTTGACTTCCCGGATGGGGCGCCCAGGGACGAGCGCTTCTACAAGAGAAAAGGGGGCGCAGATCTTTGTAAGATATCGCATTTCAACTTTCCCAAAGTCGTCCTGGCCCCCTTCCCAAGGCACTGTCAAGTTTGATAAGGACGAGTGGCGGGTGATGAAGTTTCCAACTTGGGAAGTGTAGTGAAAGTCGGTCGAAAAACTACGAAGTTGAAAGGGACAAGGGTCGGGCAGGATCCATTGGCAAGACGACACCGATGCTTCTCCCATGAATATTTCCAACGATTGCAGGTTGCAAAGGATTTCCAGCGTCTCTTGTATGACACCAAGGAAACTTCCGGCTTCCTCGCACCGTATGGAAAGACGGCGAACGCGTGCTGCCAGGGTTGGATTGTCTATGAGGCTGAAACAAGCCTTCAAAGAGCCAGTGTTTGTGAGCCGCAAGACTCGATACAACGCGTTTAGTGCGTGAGGTTGAAATGTTTTGCATGCGCCACAGACAGATACCAAATCCGCGAGCGGAACGTAGCAGAGAATATCGTCGAGAGTATCAAGAGGTAAATGCGCCAAAGGCGAACGGGACATGGCGGTTTGCATGGAGTTGAAAGGCGTGTGAACTGTCCTAGGCTCGGATGCAAGGCCAAATACTCATTCTTCATGGCTGAACCACAAACGGACGTTTCGCGTCCCTCAGCTCTACCGACTGCCAACTTTCTGCAGCGAGGAACCGCATCGCAATCTCTGGTAGACCAAAATTCTACAGAATATCTCGATACTATCGAGGAAGAATGGAACAAGAAAGTTGATTTGGAGGTCGAGACTTTACTGGACGGCATGGTCGACCTGGTCGGCCTCGCGTCCATTGGGGACAAGGATAAATTTCGTATCGCGCAGGAGTCATTTCAGGCTCAAACCCGCGCCGAATCCATGGTATGCGCTAGCTGCAGTGCGGTTCAAACCAATAAATAACTCTGCCGATTGCAAGGTTCGGGCGGCAAATTCTCTCCTTTCAATCACGCATTCCATGAAACTCCTTTTACTCCTCTCTGACGAGGCGCAGATTGCTCACAGAAGAGATGCGGAGCTCAAGACTGTGCAAGAGGAGAAAGAAGACGCGCGCGCGCAAGTAGCTGCCTTATTAGATGAACTCATTCGGCGACCAGATGAGAAAGGTCTGCATGACGTGAAAGCAGGGACTACTGCGTAGAGGGTCATCCCGACTGCTCATTTGAGCTGCCTCTATCCTCGACGATGAAGGCCGCGCATTCAATTGTACTGATGCTCCCAAGCCATCTTCCAGTCCATTGGCAAAACCGCTTTGCATACTCGCCTCGCGTCAGAAGGTGTAGAACAGATGAAATTTGTGATTATTTTTGGAAGCGATAGGTCGCGTCGACAGGCACGAATAAGACCACGTCTTTGTAACTTTTCATTCAATTGAGTGCATTGAAGACGTCCACCAGAAATAAAGCCATGTACCAACTGGTACGACAATAAAGAGAAGAGAATGCTACGGAGATGCCCTGATTAAATTGTCCGCGTCTCATGCTAGGAGGTATGAATGCCCAGGGCTCAGTCATCACAGGAGGATCGTGAATGTCATGGCGCATGCGGTCAGCGCGGCGACGAACGGCCAGATGCGGGTGTCAATGGGGCCTACGGCCACAGCGCTAGAGCCCGACTGCGAGGGGGAGGGGGCGGAGGAGTTCGCGGCGCTGTTCGACTTGGCGGGAGAAGAAGGAACCGCGGATGACTTGGACGTTCCGGACGTCCCGGACGGGGTCGAAGCGGTTCCACTGGGGTTCGAAGGCGCACTAGGGGCGGAGGCGGAGGCCGAGTTGGATCCCGTAGTACCAGAGCTGGAGGTAGCGGTGGTGTTGGTTGCGTCGAAGGTAGGAGGGGGGACTGCAGTCGAAGGGTCCACAAGTGCGCCAGTCCCGTAGAACACAGTGGTTCCATCGGATGCCTTCTCCGACAGCGTCGCATTGGTGGAAGAACCATCTGCTGCGGCGATCGTGAAACGGGTGGTCCAGGCAGGGCTGGGCGCTCCCTCCGAAACGAATTGATAGAAGTAGATGGGCGAGTTGGGGGTAACCTGCACAGTAAAGTTTAGTCGCATTTTCGACCATGCATCCACGCAACTGACCTGGGGGCAGGTGTAGTCGAACGACCCAGCGACGGTGCCGTCCTGGCCAGTAGCGACAGCTATTGAGAGGATATTAGAATCAGATGGAGGTGCGGAGTGAAGAGTATATACTGGTGATAGGGACCATGGCTTCATTGGGTCCAGTCATCAGCTGAATGGCCATGTTCTTCCATACAGTCGTCGAGGTGGTGTCGCCAGCCCAAGCGAAATGGCACTGGGCGCCCTCGTCGAAACTTTCGCCCGGACCGGGCTCATTGGGGGTTACAACGGCCTGGGACAGAAGAACAGCGCTAGAAGCGAGAACGGAGGTGAAGACGATGGACGTGAACATTTTAGGAGACTGGAGGGAATATTGTAAGCAAGTGAAAAAAAGCGGGTGAAAATGCAATGAAACTAACGATCCCGTGGGTTATAAGGAGCGACGAGTTAGAGCGAGAGGCGGATGCGATCCTGTGCAGGGAGAGGAGAAACGGGAAACACTTTGTCACACGTTGTCACATCTCTAGGAGAGTTGTTTGACATCCTGATTGATGTGAACTTTTATGGCGGCTTGTGCCGTCGGGAGCGTGCGCCCAATCATCCTTGTACTTCGAGTTGGTTCAACCTATGGTCTTGGCGATGTTTCATGGTCTTGACTGTGTGTTTCGTAGAATACTAATACAAGTTGAGAGCAAAATCTAGTTTAAATCACCAGACATACGTCGCGCGCGCTGTCATACTTATATACATGTTTCCAAGACGATGATGGTATCACTCTTCAACACGGTGGATCTGCATAACGAGACGACGTGAGCGCTAACCTAGAATCGTCGAAAAAGAGTGAACCAACCTCATCAGCTAGTCGAATCCATTCCGTGAAGGACCGCAAATATTCGTCTCTTCCAGGGTCCACCGGTATGTCAGGATTCCACAGCACGAATGAAGAGAACTGTGCGGTGGGCATCAGTGTGCGGCGATTCTGCCCGTCTTCGGTTACTTCATCGTCTTCCACCTCGTGCGTATCACCACGCGTCGCACTTCGCGTAGCCCGTGTTTTGCTCCCGCGTGGCTTTGCCTTCACTTTGCGCGGACTAGCTCTTCCTGCGGCCGCACTGGCTTTGCCTGGGGCCGGAGCCGCCATAATAACTCCTATATAACCGGCTGGCAAGTCCACCTTCAGGCCCTGCATCGTCCTTCCGCGGAAGGTCGCGATAAAACGCGTTGTAGCATCCGTAACGCGTCTCACAAAGCTTTTGTCTTCGGAAGGCTCTGTCACCTTTGGAGAAACATCCGTGTCGGCAGAATCCGCTACGGGCTCCATTTCTACGTCCTCAGCGGAAGCGGGCGGCGGTGGTGGTTTTGCGACATTCTCTGGGGCTGCATCGACCAGAAAATAAGTCGAGATGGGGGCGGGGCCGTTATGATCGACGTGAAAGGGCATAAGATTCGGGGATGCGTCTGGAAGAGATTTCGAGCTGGAAATGGGCGCTATGCTGAGCGTAGGCGCAGCCATGTCGTGGTACGTGTCTGAGTGGTTGAACAGATGTCACTCATCACGAGACTTTGTCACACCGCGTTTTTGCGCGGAAACGCGCGCCCCGAAATTCGAGTTGCCCCATTGCCCTCTCTCTGTGGTTACCGTTTATATCTCGGGATGCCGTCTAAAGTTCTTTATTCCTAGGCAAACATAAATACATGCATAAACCTCATAAACCTCCAACCACCTCGCTCTTTTTATCGCTGGATTCTACAAGCTTTGATTTCTTGGCGCCTTTCGTCGATGATCGTCAGCGCCAGGCTTCCCCCAAACCACCATTTTGGTGACCCCATGGTTCCAAGACCGAACTCTCCGAGCAGAAAGAAGAGAAACGGTCGAAACTTGCGTCCCAACGAAACCCACAGCCGAGGAGTGGATAATCGCATCGATAAAAATAGGATGCCTGGATAAGAATCAGTGAATTTCGCAAACGATTTTAAGAGAAAGTGCAGACCAAGGTCCATATAATTGTTCGGTCCGGGCCTCAGAGTGATCTAGCCAGCGCCACCCGAGCTTGCGAACTTCTTCCCACCAGGAAGGGTCTGGTTCGTCGCTAGTTATGATAACGTGGGCAACTTGGACGCCCTTTTTCGCCAGGATTTCCGCCTTAACCTCGTCTACGCGGCGTGAGATTGCTGGCAGTTCGACGTAGCAGTCTTCTTCCGGAACGCCCTCGCACCAAATTTTGAAGTCAGTACGTCGCGCATGCACAGCGATATACTGGGAAATTGACATTGCACGAATCTTTCAGCACAAGGAAGCGTACGGGTGGGATGGGGGCTCGTGGTGTGATACCAAGGGCAATTCGAAGGTAGATTTTGGCCAATCGTTCGAGCTTGGGGTTCCAATGCATATGCTGGCCAACGAATCGCCACGCAGGGGGAATGTCCTCAGTAAATTTTTCAATACCCTAAAAAGCTTCAGAGAGAGAAAACTTGTGCAACAATTGTCAAACCTTGGGAGCACCCACGAAGTACAGCGAATCGTAGCAGAGAAGCCGGCCGTCGTCCGCTGTGAGCGAAGCCCCTTGCGCTGGCGAAGATTGAGGGCTCCCTGTCCGCCTGTCGCTAAATGCTAGAGACGCGAGCGGCCAAAATAGTATATGGGGATGCTGGGGATCGTTCAATTCGTGAACCCAGTCGGGAGGGCTTGTAAATGAAACATCTGTCCGAGGAAACACATCAGCAAGAACTGCCGGGCATCCTTGAAATCGGAGGACCAATCTTGAGATTTTCAGGCGGAGACAGCTCAAATCCATCCGTGCTGAATACAACGTTCCTGACGCCCCAGCACCCCAAAACGTCGATAAACTGGCTATTATGGTCCTGGCAGTGAAGATGAGTACTGCCCAACGAAATAAGTAGGAACCCTACTTTCACTTGATGCCATTCAAGTACGGGCATATCTATCCCGTGTTGCAGGCGCGGAATGTCGAAAACGTCGCCAAAATCGACTTCCGGGCTGCTTGGTGGCATGTGTTCGGGGGCGGGGACGAATCGTGGAATTATTGGTACTCGCTCAGTGAGCAGCCCAAGATAGATTAAGTTCATCTAATCTCGTGAAGTCGCTGAAATACCTCCGAGAAGAGGAACTCACGTAGGCGATCACCTGATTGGCTAGAAAAACAGGATTAGGAACGAAGCACCGAACGAAAAATTGAGTATGTGCTCACTGAATCCAAAGGTTGGCCATGAAGTAACATAAGACACGTCGGATTGAGGTCGCAGGTTTTCTGACACGGAATAAACGCGCATTCATCAGGGCGAGTCGGCCTGGCACCCACCTCTGAACGACGAAGTTGGCGGCCCATTCAAGAGTAAAGACACGTTGAATTCTGGCAAAGTCGTCTTCGCATCTGGATTCGCGTTCTGGGCGGGTACGTGAAATGTGGCAGTTGCTTCGTTATTGGGCGAGGTGGCGAAAGAAAGGAAACGGGCATCCCACGACAAAGAAGTGATCGCCAAGACGCAAAGGACAGAACTGACTGTAAGAGCGACGAGCTGACGCATTGAATACAGCGCGTTTGGAGTAATCGCGTTGGCTGCGTTGTGGGTGCGAGGTTCAAAGTCACTTACAGAATAGCATCAGAGCCCCTGAACTTGAACTTGGTTGGACGCGTCAATATCGATCACTCCTCCCGAGAATAAAAGTGGCAGGGTCCAGATTTAAACGTACAAGTCGTAGAAGATTCCCAAGGACGCAGAACGCTGAGAGCTCAAAGGCCCATTGTATTCGTCAATTTGGTACTACCTCAGGTCCCAAATTTTTCTTGGAACAGATTCAGGCGGCAAGACAGCGAGGAAAGTTGTGAACAGGAAAACTGAGAGGCCGGGTTTGCATCGGACAGCCATTTCAGCGCGGTGAACGACTTGGAGGAAGGTTGCTCGAGTTGGACTTGAGTTGGACTGCGTTGAAGCACAGCCACCGCGATTCTCGCATTTTGCCGAGACTGGCATCTTTCGAACAACTACAATAATGCAGCAGGCGCAGGCCGAGGGTCTCTGCCTCCGTTTCCCCGAAAGCCTTGGGATGCACAGAGAACTGACTATCGACAATGGTTGGACTTGCTTGCGTCGTATTGGCTCCTCAAATGAAGTTTACTTTCGATAGCTGCACTGTTGCTTATGCGCGCGACTCAGCACGCCATGAATGTTCCTTTTTCCTGGGGATACGTGGATAAACCACAAGGTAAGCTACTCAGCTTCCTTGAGCGGCTGAGTCTCATCGCCTGTCTAGAGGGTCAAACCTTCCTTCTATTCATACCGGGACAAGGGAACTTTCCAATCGACGGAGTGCGCTACCAAGAGCCTGAAAATAAATACACAGTGTCCGTGAACATATCAGGGACGCCGCGCGTAAGGGATACCCTTACCCAATTATTCACATGCCGAAACTACCCTTAGGAACTGGAAGTGCATGAAGTGAAATTCGGGTTCATTCCAGGTGTTGACGCGGGCGCGTTCCGCCAGCGTCGGCGCTTTCGCATAACGAAAGGCGGCCACCCCCAACTAATCCTGGTCCACTATTCACGGGGTCCAGTCACACGTGTGTTGCTTTTGCTCGCCCGTCTGAATTGATTATGAACACCCACAGAAATTGTGCCGACTCTGATGAACCAACCCGTGCGGAGCTACCCCCTTCGCGTCTACAACGAACCTGCGGTGTTCGTCATTGGCGAGAAAGCTGGTCAAAAAGTCTTCCCTCCAGGAGGGGGGCCCCAGCCTGGGGGAATGGGCGGGATGCCCGGGGGAATGGGATTCAATCCGCAGCAGGCGATGGCGCAGCAGAACAACAGTATGGCGTTACTTGAACGGCGGAGAGAGCAAGAGCAACGCGCGCGCGCTGGGAGCAATACTGTGAGTCGAATTTGAGTTTTATGTGGTGTACTAAAATACGTGTAGCGTCCAGGTCGAGTTGAAGATGATGATTCCGGCGGTATGTGCCTTTTCTCTCTCTCTTTGACTCACCTTACCGAAATGTCAGACGAGAACGACACTATTTCTACCCGAGCATTGTCGCTGACACGATACCGACGCAATCACGATATCATGTCCGAAGTTTTCACTCACGCAGCCTACAGTAAGTTCTCCTTTTGTTTTACCAGCGCTGGGTCGTGAAAGTCCTTTTTAGACCGAGATAATGGCCCTCCGCCTCCTTCCCCGTTCTCCATCTTCAATAAAGCCGAGTTGGAAGCTCAGACGGTGCGCATATTCCCTACATATCCTTTTCAGACATGTGTACAGCGCGTCATTGCAGGAAAAATTAAAAGCAGAAGTCGAAGCTCTGCAAGCTCGAAGTGCAGAGCGTAAGCTGGCACGGGCGACGAGAAACCAGGAGATGAACGGTTTTGAGATCGGTGGCGATGTGTCCATGGATAATTTCAGCGATGGAATACCTGTATAAATATTTCGTCCATTGTATAATATGTTTTGTGAATGTAGCACCTATAAGACCAGCCGCTTTGGCAAGGCCAGTGCAAGATTCACAGTAGCTGTGCCCTCGATTTCTCTTCTTTCCGCAACCTTCTAGTCCAAGTCGTTGGCTGAAATATCTGTCTAATACAAGACCTGTTCTCTCAGAGTGTGAATAAAGTAACTTTTGGGGCTAACTTGGTAACTTGCGTGCGTGATAACTTTGGCAGGCTAACTTTGATCTAACTTGTTCCCACGCGTGGATAACTTAACTTGTAACTTGCTATTAACTTGCCGGCCTATCTTGGGTGCTAACTTGACCAGTTACATGGTATGTGAGATGCCTTTCCACTATCCTTGGAACATGTATTCACTTCTCAACAACCTCTCAGAGTACTTAACCAACACAAATCCACTTATTAATACCCGTATACTGTACAATTTCGATCAATTCGGCACTAATTCGGAAATTTTAGTACAATTAAAATCCAAAAGAATTCGGATAAATTGAGAAAAAATTATTGCTGCAATAAAAAAAAATGGGCGTGACGCGTGACTGCCGAATTGAATGAAATTGTACAGTAATTGACTCCATTGTCTTGGCTTTTTGTACTATTACTTGGTCCGTCAAGACTACACCGCCAAAGTGCCCGCATGTTGACTCTACCTGAAGCAGTTTCATGCGAACCACCTGTGATTATTCCTGGTGCCAGATGGAGGCCGGCTGGTTCCCAGCTGGATATTCCAGTCGAGATACCAGCTAGTCGCAAGCTGGATGTCCATGTTACGGCCACACTCCCAGGCGTCCTGGAAGTGCAGCAGGAAAATGTCCTTGCTCCCAGCCAATACTATGACTACGCACTTAAAGGTGGCGTCTATATTATACTATATTACTCACCTCGCCGCCTATGGTGGCTAGGAAACTAATAAGCGGGAACTCCGAAGCCAACTGGCGTGGCTGCAGAAAAATTGCTGGAAAGCTCAAGAGCTACGTAGTGAAGTCCCAGTCAATTCCAAACCAAAGCTTTCGGCCACTGGCCTGAATCTGCATGGATGGAAAATTGACAGAAAATGAAGAAGGAGTCCGCCATCCATCCGTCGGATCAGACGATGAAACCATGATGTCAGTTGTCAGGTGGTTCGTTTTGATTGTTAATGTCGCTGTCGACGCGTCTTTCCCTCCTTCTACCACCATCTTCCCGCCCTCTGTCTCCTTCCCCCCTTTTTGCTGCTTCTCCGACGCATGCCACACCCGTACCCGTACACTGCGAGACGGATTACAGAGCGAGTCGATGAATGCAACTGTCGACGACGCTCAAGCCACCCAACGCCCACCTGGTACTTCCTCGCCAAGCCTCAGCTCCAGCCATGTTCGGCAATGGGACCAAATCGAAGCACGCAAATTTCGGAGGCGATTGGATGGCACCGTGTGGTACGTGGACCGAGACAAGCTGTTCAAGATTTCCGACTTCAATCCGTCAAACCACCAAGAACAATACGTTGCGAGGCAACTGGGCTCCTCTTAGCTTCAGGCCCAATCAAGGCTTCTGCAATTTAGTGGCATTGCTGATGCTCTCGTTGCTCGTCAACAAGTACCAAGACGTCGACGGGTCACCTATATCGATTTTGGTTTCAACTTGAGGCCCGCTCCATTCCCCGTCTATCCCGCTCAAGACCTGCTTCACTCTACCCCCTCAATCACGGTCATTGCCATGTGACCCGCCGTTTCTCCCCCACCCCAACACCAGGCCTCCAAGTAGTTCGGCCCGAGTCTGGCGCTGTATTTCTTGGCCCAAGCGGCGTTTTGGCTCTTCCCATGCGCGCACTACATCACCTCTTCGCTGTTGTACATTCATGCTCAGTTCGCGCTGGTCTTGTGCTCATATCTAGGTTGAGAAATAATATCTGGTCTCTTCACTGCCAACGACTACCGCACGTGTACGAAGACAAAGCTATTCCTCAACGGGTTGTCTTCGAGTGCTTAAGTCGGCGAGGTCGCTCTGCAATCACCCCCAAGATCAAGTCAAGCATGGTGTCAAGAACTATGAGGACGCTATCAACGAGTTCCAGCAGGCCAATAATCTCATCGACGCCGGCGTAGCAGATGTGGTGTCGTCGACGCGGCTTGATGTCGAAGAATAGGCTCATTATCTTGTTGCGTTCATTTTTTTTTACGCGCATATCAGAATGTAAACAATTATTATTGATGTTTTAATGGATCATTTTACATGCACTAAATGGACAGGATTTCAACAAGCTGGTACGAGCTGAGCTGACCCGGCCGTTAACCATCTGGCCGAAAAGCTGGCTACCAGGTGGAGCTGGTCCCACGCTGGACCCATTTGCGATAGAACCTGGAATCCAGGGTACAACCAGCTGGTTGCCAGTCTCCACCGACGTCTGGGGCACATGTCAGTTCCAGGCAGTGACCACATGTGTGACCATTGGCGGTGTATGTGAAACATCCTTGAAAGGTATACATAGACCAATTTAAAAGACACTAGAGCTCCTTGGAAATTGTATCGATCTCTCAACGGGGTTGAAGTTGGCCAGGTCAGGACTCGGATGGTCACACATTTATTGTGGCACACCTCTTTTCCGCACTGAAAAAATCGTAATTTTGGTAACGGTGGGTGTGCATTCACTATATCTCTTATATTCACTACCGAAACAAGCCAGTAGAAGTGCTGAAAAGCCCAAAGTTGAGTCAAGTTCGACGCAGACCAAACATCGCCAAATTAACTTTGATCGCTAATCCAACTTTTGATCTCTACATTTGATCTAGTCCATCGGGATACTCAAGTTGAATGTCATATTGGCCGCTGCGGACGGCTCCTAGGCTCAAAATTGGCTAGTTTACAAGTAATTGGGTCACTGGAATAGGTATTTGATTTATTTACGAAAAAAAACGACGAGGAGTTGTAGTTTTGTACAAAATTGCTCAATGGATACTTACATCACAGATTCGTACTGAATAATTGTTACTTGAATGCTATGGATCTCAATATTTGGTTGAGTCATTGGTTAGAAGGTATCCGCTGCAAATTCTGTTGCTTACCGCACTGAATTAGTGGGATACAGCACCAACTTCCTTTTGGGGGTCGCTTTCCAGTGTCCGGAAGGCCCATATCTTCTGCTCCGGTTAGCCTTAGTGAAAAATTAAAACCATTGGACCTTTGTCTTCTGTTCCATTGCTTTGCTGACCCAAAAGTTAGGCCAAAGTTACTAGAATTACACGCATTTTCCTTTTGGGTCTATAAGGGCATCGATGGGGACAAAGATTGAGCTCAAGAACATTGAAGGGAGCGTAAAGAAAGACATTCCACACCTTAGAGCTGGGATAAAAGCCTCAATGAATATTTTCTGGCCTTACTTGGGATGCGGACAAAGTAACTTTGCCCTAACTTAACTTGAACTTAACTTGGACAAATTAACTTGCCCTGCCAAAAGTTAACCCAAGTAACTTCCAAGTAACTTTTGTATGGTCAAGTTAATTTGTCGAAGTTACTTTGTTAACCGCCGTTCTCTCAGCCTTCTTGTTTCCGGCTGTCCTGAATTTGTTCCCAGAAAGATTTCGGAGCTGAACCTAGGCTGAAGACGTTCGGAAGAACACCTTTGAGCTCTCGGCGTTCAGCGTCTCTTTCAGAAACTTCCTGCGCCTTCGGATTTAAAAGTCTTTTGGGCCATGCAGATTCCCGGGGAGCGATTTGGTACTGGGTGCGTTTGGAAGGGTCCTCGGGTTTGCCTCTCTCATGAAGAGCTCCTGTTCTCTATGTTCTGGACGGTTTCAGGAAAGTGCAATAAATTCATTCTCAAGTAATGTGTCTTTTGACTACAGCCTCGCGATGATGTACAGACTATACCGTTGCCTCTATCTCTTCAATCTTGTGGAATGCCTCTCTCGCGATGACCCTTGTCTCGTCCTTGGCCTGTTCCCCTCCGAGACTAATTTCCTCGAACCTGTGCTTCCAGAATGGCCACCAGGGCCACGGCGTATCTTCAAGACTCCAATGCTCTGGGAGGACATCTTCCCGCCACTCATACATCTGCTTTCCGCAGATGTCTATCCAGGCCGCCGCCGCCGGCATGGTGGCATCTCGCCAGTTTCCCTTTGAGTTCTTCTGGTTTTCATCCAGCGCGTATCCCATTGCCCAGATCGCGAAGACCGGGTAGTCATCCAGCTTTTCCGCCGTCAAACGCGCCATGAACGCATTCACATTTGCCCACTCGGCGATCGCCGTCTCGTGCCCGAACGCGGCGCCAAACACGTCATTCCATATTTCGCGAGTTGTTGGTCCCAGCAATAACAGTGTTGACCAAAGCGTACCGCTACTCCAGATCCAGTTCTGGCGCAGCGCCTTGGTTGCGTTGGCCGGCATGGGCGGATCAGGCGCCTGCTGGATCGCGGCCACTAGCGCGATCAACTTGCCATGGGCATTGTTGTCGTCGTTACGCCAAGGATTCCGCTTCGCGGCATACAGCACCGCACTCCAGAGCTCCGACAGCTGGGATTCGGTGCCACGCGTGTCATCGCAAGTGTCGCTCTCGAGCGGTGGCTCATCCCATTGCGCGCGCACCTGATCTTCTGACCACGACGGTCGCCGCCATGGGGGAATCGTCTCGGTCTTGCGGATGGCGTTGCCAGAATCGCCACTGGTATAAGCAGAGTTGACTGGGGCCGTGATTTGGGTGACGGTGTCGTCCAGAGAGAGGTCTCCAGCAAGGTACTGGAGAATAAGTGTATCGGACCCGGAGGCAGATGCCATGTTGGATCTCTTTTAAAGTGCACTCTGAGATTCTGGAGGAGATGTTGATGAACTTTCTGGACAGCCTTTATATTAATGTAAATACCTCGCTTGATAGTAGAGGCACAGCCAACTCATTCTTCATTTTCTTTGCCGGTGCCGTGGAAGGCTGTGGAGAGAGCGGATCTGTGCAAGCGACAGGCGCGCGAAGCGTCATCGGTATAGAACACAAGGACCATGGACGTCCCCCATTTATCCTGAGTCTTTGTCCTTA
Organism: Mycena galopus ATCC 62051; assembly: GCA_014925785.1. NCBI lineage: Eukaryota > Fungi > Basidiomycota > Agaricomycetes > Agaricales > Mycenaceae > Mycena > Mycena galopus. Next base: position 4,628 of record WIQG01000802.1, on the reverse strand, counting down.
TCCCCCGATGAACCCGCTGTCAAGATTGGTCGCGAAGATGACCTATCGCAACCTGCCTCACGGTATCCTTGAGCTGAGAGCGATTGCCTGCAGTGCTGAACACTGGGAGGTTACATCGCTGCTGCTTGGGAAAGAGAAATGCAAGGAATTGGTGGAACCCACGAACTTATGAATCAAAAACATCTGAATTTATCATACAATATATAGACTCAATTCTTCGACGGCCGGATTGGCTCAGGCAGCGGGTGCTTCACGAAGACAGCTGCACTGCTTGTGAGTATCCTATATTCTGTTCCATCACCCTGCAAAGTGGGTATGAACGGATGTTTCTTTTTCTTCAAAAAACGGATAAAACGACTTACAATCATGGTTTGAGGAAAGCCTGGGTCGAAAGGGATGATGCTCTCCAGATACGCAATTTGCGCGTGCGACAGCGAAATGTCCAACGCCTCGAGGTTCGACAGCATGTCCTCGATCTTGCGACCACCGATAATCGGGAAACAGTAGGGGACTTTTTGCATCACATACGCGATGGCGACCGCGTGGATACTTTGAGCCCCCACCTCCTGCGCGACCTTCTCGAGCGCACTCGCCATCTTCTGTTGTTCCTCAGTGCGCTCCCACTGTGGTTTGAACAGTGTACGGCCCAGCTCGCCGGTTTCCTTGCGCTTTTGCTCTTCCGCGTCAGTTCGGATGCTTCCATGCGCCAGCACACCGAAAGGGGCAAGTGCCAGCCCTGCGGAAAAATAAGTATCAACGACCATGAAGGAGCAACTCCATACCATTGGCACGCGCCATGGGAATGATCTCGCGCTCGAACGCCCGGTCGAGAATGCTCCAACCGCCTTGATAGATGACGAACGGCGTCTTGCCCTGACACCTGGCGTACTGGTTCGCTTGTGCAACCACCCAGGCGGGAGTATCCGAGACGCCAAGGTACAGGACCTTACCCTGGACCACGAGGTTATGGAGGCCGTTCATCACCTCTTCAATGCTAGTGTCCCAATCCCACCAGTGGACGTATAGAATGTCGATGTAGGTTGTGCGCAGTTTCTTAAGGCTGGCTTCGACGCTGTTGTGCATGGATTTGATATTATTTCCGACGTAGCATGCCTTCTGCGCGATAGTTTTGTTTCCGCGCTTGAAGTTAGTGGTGTACTGGAAACACAAGCGTTAACGGAGGGAAACATGGGCTGAAGAGACAAAAGACCTTGGTGGCGATAACAACCTGTTCGCGAATGGACCGATTCTCCATCCATTCACCAATAAACATTTCCGACGTTTCATCTTGGCTGCGAAAAAATACTGGTGAACTTCGCTAAACATCTGGAGAAAAGAGTAGAATTTACTAGTTGCTAGCAGTGTCAATAAAATTACCACCGTTGTCGAAATAGGCGTCAAGGAGCTTGAAGCTCGACGCCTTGTCCATCGCGCCCATACCCATGTCTCCCCACTTGTCACCGATGCTCATGGCCCCGAGCTGGATGGGTGAGACGTGTATCCCCGCCAACGGAGAGAGAACACGGTAGTGCCCGAGTTTCGTTGGAGGTTTGGGGTCCTCGAAAAAAGTTGCCATGGTTTATAGTCTTTACACAAAGTCTGGAGGTCAAAAGAGCAAGAACCCCATTCTTTTATACATCCTGGATATCTCTGGTGCCGAAGGATACGCGTCCTCGTCGCGGCATAGCAGGAGTGCGGGTCCGCTTGACTCGAGGCAAGTCGCAATTATTGAAACCCCGCGCGTCAAAAGGCTTCGTAACCTCGGATTTTTGTTGCTGCTCGTGGGGAGAATATCGCAGGTGTGGGCTCGTATTTTGTACGCCCAAGACAGAGTATGTGGTATAATTCAAGTCAACCAGTGTCGATCTGAGAATTTTAAACCTGGTCTCCAGTTCGCGAACTCCAAGTTGAAAGGTACCACAGGAGAATGGTCACTGCAGTAATAGCCAAACGCCTTTATCGTGGTTTCAATGGCGCGTCATGGTTCTGGCTTGAAGATTGTTGGCTGTTGAAGCAAACAAGCGCCGAACCTCGGAGTTGTCCGAACTTGTCCCTTTCACACTTCACGGCGTATCTTCCCCGCGAGCGCTTGCAGTGCACTCGGGTCAAATAGAATGGATATCGGGCTCCCTGCGCCGCAGATTACCTCTATGCCGGCGCTTCATTCAGATCTGACTCTACATTAAGGACTCCACCCACGAACTCCAGCGGACCCAGCTCAAGCCTAATGACATTAATGCACCCCTCTGCAATATGGCTTTACCTCGCACAATTATTTCCGCGAGATATCTTGGTGGGCCTGATTACGGCGGACTATACCACCCGCGCGTGCTCAGCGAGCGGGTTGAGGCGTCGCTCGAGAAGCTGTACCGCGAAGTGGAACTGAGATTTCTGCATTTAAACGACGGGACAGTCAAGCGGTTGTGGTTCGTTCGTATCTGCACGCAAATTTATTTATTTCTTACCCAGTCCTAGGAAACGCGCCGTGGCCGACCGCGTGCATGTTCTGAGCGTTGGACCGTATTTCGTGTGTGACGCGCTCGACAACAGCCAGTGGCAGCCTTTCCCACATACATCGGAGACTGTTCGAGCACTGCTCGCGCGGTTTCGCAACCTGGAACAGTATCACATCTTGTGGCATGAGCGTCCGACTGCGACTTTGCGTCGCACTGCACCCAAATACGACGATTCTACCCTTTGCCTTGCGTCTGCCTTCCTCGCTGCTCCATTCTCCTCCGCGACATATCTCCGCATTCTCACAATAGAATGCTCGTTGGATAAGGCTGAGCACCTATTCTTGCCAACGACTGTGTTGCACAGACTGGAAGAGTTCCGTCTCTGTATTCGCGACGACCACGCCAGGGATCTGGACGCCGCGGGATACATCATGGTCCACCATCTTGCGCGTTTTCTCAACAACACCCACCGTACACTTCGGTCTCTCTCGTTCGAGACGTCCCTCGCGGCGGATTTTTCTCCCTTATTCTCGGCACTCGTGTTTTTCGCACATTTGTCCAGCCTTGCATTTTCAATCCCCATGTCAGACCCATATCTCGGGGATCCGTCGGCCGTCAAGGGATTCTTGCATTTGCATTGTGACACCTTGAAGCACCTCTCGCTACGCGGGTTCTGTACGCGAAGGACAGAGATGGACGGCCGTTGGCTGTCGCGATGTCTGACCGGTATCACGTTCATTTCATTGGAGAGGCTCGACGTGGGAACCAGCTTTATCCCGTTGGACGTCGCAATGCTCTGTGTCCGGCAATGGGCCGACACGCTGACAGCTCTGGACATTGTCGGGCAATATCTGAGCTATGACGGGGTCGAAGACATGCTGCGCGAACTTTCGGCCAAACGGCTGCAGAACCTGACTGTTGGCGTGACGTGCTTGTGCCCAGAGCTCGTCGATATGTTTGCGGAGCACCTGCCCGGTCTTACCCAACTTAATCTTAGAATCCGGTTTGTATCGCCGCACCGCCTCGAGACGCCGAAAGCTGTCGGACGACTCGGTGACTCGAGGCGGTATCTCGGAGGTAGCCGTGAACAGGTGGACTCGCAGTCGGTGAGCATCTCTTCGTACTCTGCCACAATCTAATTAATTTGCCGGCCACTTCAGAAGGAACGTTTCTGGGCGGAGATGAGTACTCGCAAGTACAAGTCATGGAGGCTGCGAGACGTCGGCGTCTCGATGTTTACCAAGAAACTAGAATATCAACGTTGGTGTGCCAATGTTATACGCGAGTGTGTCGGAGAGGCGTGACGGACACTTAATGGACACCGGACGCTCTGCGTGATAGATATTCTTGTATGACTTTGGCTATGTACGGATTCCAGAAATGTAAACGGACTTCAAAGTTGAGTCATTCGCCGACGCCCACCGACGGAAAGACACCGAGACACAAAGTGCGTTCCATTCAATTTATTGTTTGACTATTTTAATGCAAGGTACACTACACTGTGGCGTGTTGCAAAAAATGAGGTTCCCCCTCCCTATCTTGCCCCGCCGCCCTTTAATCTATTTCGTGGGCGACGGCGACTGCTCCTCGAAACAGACAGAAACTGTAACTGATAACCCAAGGCATTTATCTCCTGTATTTGGCCGTTCCCAGGTATGGCTACTTTGACATTTTGACAGCCTCCGGTCCAACTGCGTCACGATATGTCCCGGACGTCCGAAAAACATGAATAGAGGGCGCCAAAAAACGCTGCTGGGTGCAGATGAGGGATGAGTCTGGGCTGTAATTTATTGAGGCAACATATGCATTTTCGGAGACTTGAGTTGCAGGCTCCGGCTTTCCATCGGGTCACGGTATGCTATGTTTAGACCGGACCGGGGCCTAAATAAGGCAGCGAGGAAATTAATCAAGTCTTGACAGGACCTCTTGACAGATGCATTACCCGTGCAGCCTACATATGGAGCCGCCTGTGTTGCTGCGGTCTGCCTCTCCCCTCCACAATGACTGCCGCCCTTCCCCAGGAAATTTGGTCCCAAATCGTAGAGTATTTGCCCCCGACCTCCGTCGGCGAGCTGTATAGCGTCAATCGCCAATGCTTCGACATTGCCATGAATGCCCGCTACCACCAAGTTAGCTTCGCTTTTCTGAATCGCGCTATGCTGCGAGATCTAG
>WIQG01000801.1:0-27650 GCA_014925785.1 Mycena galopus ATCC 62051 | reverse complement strand
GAAATCCCGGAAGAACGTTGGGACACCGTCTCGGTGGACTTCATCGTCGAGCTCCCAGACGCGCACGGGTTCGACGCGGTCATGGTCGTAGTCGACGTCCTGGGTAAGCGGGCCCATTTCAACGAGTGCCACACCGGCCTTGGCGCGGTCGGAGCCGCTCGGCTCTACTACCGGAACGTCTGGAGGCACCACGGAACCCCCCGGAAATACATCTCCGACCGTGGGCCGCAGTTCGTCGCGGAGTTCACCACGGAACTGTGGCGCCTCATCGGGATAGAACCAGCGACCTCCACCGCCTACCACCCGCAGACCGATGGCCAGACCGAACGCGTCAATCAGGAACTCGAGCAGTTCGTCCGGATCTTCACGAACTACAAACAAGACGACTGGGACGAGCTCCTCCCGGCCGCGGAGTTCGCGTACAACAACCACGTCCACTCCTCGACGCAGCAAGTCCCGTTCATGACGGACACCGGAAGGCTCCCCCGGATGGGATTTGAGCCCAACGGACTGCGCTCGAACGTGGAATCCGCGAACGAGTTCCGCGACCGGATCGCGTCCGGAGTCTCGGAAGCCAAAGCCGCGCTCGTTAAGGCCAAAGACGAGTTCAAGCTGTACTACGATCGCCGACGCACGCCCGCCCCGGAGATCAAAGTAGGCGACCGAGTCTGGCTAGACGCCTCCGACATCCGGACGACCCGTCCGTCCGTCAAATTCGCGGACAAACGCCTCGGCCCCTTCAAGGTCGTGAAGGTTGTCGGAAAGGGTGCGTACAAGCTCGAGCTCCCCCCCGGTACTCCCAGCTCCACCCGGTCTTTCCGGTGGTGAAACTCCAGCTCGCGGAACCGGACCCGTTCCCCGGACGCCCCCGGAACGACGAACCCCCACCCGTCCTTCAGACGGACGACGACGTTCAATGGGGAGGTCGAGGAGATCCTAGAAGCGAAGGTCCGTATGGCAGCCTCTGGTACATGGTGCGGTGGAAAGGCTACGGCCCGGAACACAATAAATGGGTAAAGCACTCCGACGTCTTCGCTCGAGACGCCATCGAGGCCTACTATCGCCGCTACCCCAACGCCCCGCGCCGGATCGCCTCGGCCGCTTTCGACTCGCTCTCGTTCCGGAGGCGCGACGCCCAGGTCCGATTCATGCGTCGGGACGCCGCATTCCAAGGGGGGGTGATGTCAGGGGAACCGCCCGTCCGTCCGTCCATCCGTCCGTCCGTCCGGCTCCGGCCCATCGCACTGCCCGGCTTCCTCGTCCGATCCTTCGTCCGGCCTCCGGACTCGCACCCCAGCCTGCGCCTCCATCCGGAACGTCACCTTCCCGTCCTCCGGACTCTGTTCCCTTCCGTCCGTCCGGCCGCTCTCACTGGCACGTGCTGGTGTGATCAAGCTCGAGACCTCTGCGATCCCTCCGGACACGTGCTACTGGCTAGTACTTAAAAAACCTCGCCTAGCGTGAGAATCCTCATCCTTTCTTCTCTTCGGATTCTCCCGCTAGGTGCGTATTCTAGAAACCTGTATTTAGTACCATTCAATTGAGTTGCTTCGGATTCTCCCGCTAGTCTCCCGCGCTCTGCGCCGAGCTGAGGTTGCCCTTACACCCAGCGTCAATGTGTAATCAACACTGCACACACCCCACCCTGAGCACTGCAACCACACACCCTGAAGCACCCGTCATCCCAGAGTCTCTTGTGTACCGCCCCCACCTACATTATCCACCAGTGCCTGCCCTCAGGAGCCTTTATCCCCCATACCTTAGGCCCGGGACCACTTACCCTACCTTTATAGATCCTGCATGTCTCCCTTATTCATGCCCGTCTGACTCCAGCTAACATTGACAGGTTGGACATGATTTCACAGGTTACATTACAATACCATTTGTGTTCCTGGATTGCACCTAGTGACATTTTATGCCTAATGTGCTGTATGCAGTGAGGGGCAAATAAATCTGATTCAAAAAACAAAACAAAAAACAGTGAGAACCCCAACCAGGAGAAATCTGACAGACACCAGTAGCTGGTGCATTCCCTGAGCAGCAATACCAACTGGACAGACTCCTCATGAGCAGGCCGTATATTGTGGGTTGGGATGTAAGGCAGAATCTGGAACAAGCCAAATAAGGTATGATATTCACTCAGGTATAATACCTGGGGTTTGGATGCAACCCACAATAAAGTGGGTAGGAAGTGGAACAGGGTGGAGACAATGCCTATGTCAAACCAAAGCAGATGCCTGAGATTAGACAAGGTAGAATCTACTGTACAAGGAAATTCTACCGAGTTTATATATGTTCAGAATAATTGAAATATGATCACGATCAGTTCCTGTACTGCAACATTAAGGAGCATTAATGCTGATGCTCCTAGTTCCCTGTGTGTTATCACCATAGTGTCTGGAGGTTAGGGGGCTGACTGTACGGGATCCCTAACCATTCACATCTTTTCATATCCAAGTCCTTGAAACCCATGTTTGGGTTTCAACTGTGAGAAGGTTCCCTGGTGGTGTCATGTGAATCCTGTGATGCTAAATGTGCCCGTATGTGTCTGGATGCATCACACAAAAGGAAGAGGAACCCAGGTCATTCATGACACTTGGGCCGACAGAATCCCAATTGGGAGATGATTTTTTTGGAGGGAATCAAGCTTGTTCAGTCCAGTGCACCGAGGGTGCGAACAACTCCGGACGAATTGGACCCATGCTACAGGAAAAAGCAACTTGGTGCGTAGAATGAGCTACCACAAAAGGCTACTCACTAACAAACACCAATGTTAGCTCAGGAGCACTAGCAACACAATGGGTTATTCTGCAGGTTCTTTTGTTCACTGTGTTTGTGTGCAGTAGCGGAAATGAAAAGCCTACTTGGGCGGCCTTTGTACATGATTGTGGTTGGTTGAACAATAAAACCACCGTGAGGGGGATCTCCATCCCTTTCCCACACACAATAAAATATTTCTCTCAGGACAGCATGACAAGTGTCAGCAACGGCCTCTGGGTCGGCTAAATGACGAGCAATCCAGCGAGAACCCCAACCAGGAGAAACCCGACAGCCGCTAATAACTGATGTGGTCCCCGAGCAGCAAGACCAACCGAACGGACTCCTCGTTAGGAGGCCGTATATTGTGGGTCGGGATGCGAGGCGGAACCCGGAACGAGTCGAACAGGGTATGATATCCACTCAGGTATAATACCCGGGGTGTGGACGCAACCCGCAATGGGAAGTGGGACAGGGTGGAAACAATCCCTAAGTCAAGCCAAAGCAGAAGCCTGAGATTAGACGAGGTAGAATCTACTGTACAAGGAGATTCTACTGTGCTTATATACATTATGAATAAATTAATATGATCACAATCAGTTCCTGTATAGCAACGTTAAGGAGCATTAATGCGTGATGCTCCTAGCTCCTGGGTGTTATCACCATAGCGTCTGAGGGTTAGGAGGACTGATGGTGCAGGATTCCTAACCCTTAACGTCTTCCAATATATTGGTCCCTGAAGCCCACGATCGGGCTCCTGTATGTAGCGTTGGAGGGTTAGGGGAACCGACTGTGCGGGTTCCCTAACCCTTAACGTCTTCTCATGTCCAAGTCCTTTGAAACCCGCAATCGGGTTTCAACTGTGAGAAGGTCCCTCTGCACCACTGGCATTGAACTCTGCACTAAATTGAAGTCGACATACAGTACTTACTGCCTGGGGTGTCTGAACAACTCCCTGCTCAGGCCTATTCTGCTTGAATAATTATGTCAGCTCAAGAGAGGTCCACTTGGTACTGAGGACAGTGGTAGGTTTTGTTTCAACTTGGGCGAGGTTGGATTGGAGGCTGTGCTTGTGCCGGTTAGCTCCGTGATGCGACAGTGATGCCGTTGATTTCGCGACGACTTGTCTGCAACCGCCATGTCGTTAACTTCAAACTCGGTCCGAACACTCCCTTCTGATGCTTGGTCCTGAATTTCTTCGGCTTCTAGCACGGGTGGCACCAAGACACGAGCATTCTTATGTCTCAACCTTGACGTGGAGTCCACCAGGGTCTAGCTTCCCCGATACGCCACTTGCAGCCAACAACGTTGAAATAAATGTCAAGGCCGACTGCGGCACTCGTCCATGTTCTCCCGAACGGAATTCCCTTTCCCATTTGTGCCACACGATGCGGACTGCAAGTTGGCCTATTTATTTTATAGTGTCGTGGCCTGGCGCTAAACATTACGGCCATTAGTTAACGGCAACTCTGTGGAGAAATTCATGGCGCTATTTCTTCCAAGTCAAAAGAACGACAGAAGGCGATGGTCACCCTTGCCGAAACATATTTCTCTTGGGTAGGTTCTTTTTCTTTGCGAACTTATACAACTTGCCGAAAGTTCATCAAGTACGCTTCGCTCTAGGTCCCACATTCGCACGTTGCAGCTCCGATTACACGCCTACTTTCTCTGCGGATGCCAGATACTTACCATATTTCGGTAACAGGTCGACACTCTCACTCTCAAAGGGCTTTCTGTTCTCCACTTCGGCAGCTCTCGTTGCCCCGCACTTGATGGTTTTCCTGCAGCACTGAAGTTCCCGTTCTGACACGAAATTCAATTGCCTGTAGATTGTCATTTCTAATTTCCCCTGCGTAGGGAAGATCAAATATGTAAGACACCATGTCTTCAAGCTTACGATATCTTCGGTCCAAAAAACTTGCCCAGAATTAGACGGATATTTCCTACGGTATAGCTGACTCACTCAACACTGCATGACCATCCCCTGGATTTCGTTTTCATTGGCGCCGCCCACATCAACTTTGCCTTCATTATTCTCCATGCTATTGCCCACTCATGGGTTCACCACCGTCCTCGTGACTAAGGCTCACCCACTGCTCCCGTCATCGTTATTCCGCGATGTCATGGAGGCTTCAATTGTCAGTTATTCATAGGATTTCGGCATGAACTGAATTTCCTCGGCCAGGTATATCTCCGAGGCTGCGATTCCTTCTGCGGTCCCAAAGCCTGCTGTGTAAAAATCAACCAAGTAGGTTTGGACCCTGTTCTTGGCCAACGCGTCTACTTTGAGAATATTGAGCAGCGCCCATATATTCTGTCTCGCTTTCGCTGTATTGATGATTGATGGTCTACCGTATGCTCTGTGTTATCTTCTGGCATTTGTCATGCCTGTTTCAATGCACGATTGGTGCGGCGGTGGCGTCGGTCTGGAATATGTTCTCGCTATTTCCTGGCTGTTCAACTTTCCTGAAGGGATTCACTATCATTTTGCCATTCTTCCTCGCTTGCGGTGTTTAAGCGGTCCGAACAGGTTTCTGGATTCTGTCCAATTTTGAGCCGGCTGCAGCTCTGTTTCAAGAACGCGTGGGAGACTTGAGCTGCGCCGTCGGGTCGGCTGTACGTTCACCACTGCCCGGAGACAACCCGAACCACATCAATGTATTGCAAGTCCGAAGTAATATGCTATGAACTTTGCAAGTTACACTATAAGCTGACAGTTTTTTTTTCAGTCGCTTGTTCTGCTGTTCGTTCGTTCAATATTTCCTTTCTGGAGCAATATTGTCTTGATATCTAGAGCTCTCGGGGATATTGCCCACATTCCAACACTTGCGCGGCAGCAAAGTGGCAGCAACGTCTATCAGAAGCGACGTCAAAAACAGAACCCCTTTATTTAATGATCGGCGTGTGCAGCAGCGGCGCACAGTTTCATGTCTTGAGAAGTGCTTTTCATGCCCTCGAGTCCATTTGATTCTTCTGAAATGTTAACGTAGATCCTGTAGCATGCAATTGTCACGCAAGCAGCAATTCCCGCCCCTTGAAATCGAGGACCGACTGGGACCGTTTCGGAACCAACAACGGCAATCACAACCGACGCCGCCTGTCAAAATAATTCACATATAGCTTGACGTCCTATTTGCAAGGTTACGCCGCCCTCCCTATGTTGAATGGACTTTCCTCTGAGCCCTATACAAAACACCATTCAAATCATACGCCATGGTGTTTTCTCCGTGTATTGTTTGGCACTTTACGAATGGATGGAAACGTACGTCATTCTGGGCTGTCTTTTGCCCGTTTCTCACACACCGTGAAGGCTGCCCACCGAAATCGAATTGGTGTGTACCCAAATATCGGCGGTCTTCAGGTCTTCAGTTCAACCTCTGCGCAGATTCATCCTTCTCGATGGAATTCAATAAAAGTGGCATACCTCCTCTGCAGGTTCGCCAACCACTTAGCGTTTTGGGACACTACCCCGAACTTTCTGCAGATATTATCCACTCCTGATATGGCCTCTTGTGATTTATGCCTATGGTGCCGTAGTCCGTCTTGATTCTATTTACCGATTCTAACTTGCAAATGAAGACGGAAATCATACCGCGCAAACCTGTTCCAAGTTGACGCGGATCGTCACCTCTCTTCTGCTCCCGATGGTACGCGCTACCGTCCCCACAATATATTTGCCTTATTCGGAATCTAGCAACTATTTGCACCAGGTACTTGAATGCCAACTACAATCCTACCTGGACCTAATCAAGCACTCTAGGTGTGATGCTAATGCGAGCACATGCATTCGCCGGTCGCAACATTCGGATTCTTGCCTTTTTGCTAGTCTTTTATGCTGCGTTGGTTGGGATCGACATCTGGTTCTTCTGCTTCAACGTCGTCGTTCTGCCGGATATCATATATGAGGTTCTAGGCGGTACCGGATGCTACCCGGACTACGCCGCAGACAAGGGCGGCGAGCACTTAGTTGTGAGTCTACTTTCTACGTCTATGGCACAATCGAGTTTCAACTGACCAATATTAGATCGCTATGGTACGCCCAGAGTTGCGCCGGAACATATATGATTCTAACCCTGGTGTCAAAGAGCGCCTCTTTAGTGATGGACATGGTCTCCTTATCAGTTATTATTATTGTGAGCGCCTCCGTTCGCCAGCCGATGATTGTCTTCTCATTTTATAACTGCAGTATTGTCTGCGAAAACGCAGCACACGAGGCTCTCTTGGACGGCTTTTCATCAGCCAAGGTGTGCTTTCAATTCTAACGAAATTCTCAACGCTACTCACATGTTATGCAGGTCTCAGCTCTTTCACCGTTGTATTATTGGTCCATGGCATCGCACTGGGCCTATACTTTAGGTAGATCATTGTTCATGGCTTGGTCCTGGTACTAACAATGGTCCAGTCCCCAGGGTTATTACAACGGATTTGGCCTACCCTATATTCTTGTTATATCCAATCTTATGGCTTGCCGATTGTATGTTCACTTTCGCAGTCCCTGGCTTCTTATTAAAGCACCTTTTCAGAATCGTAGATTTGCGCCGAAAGGCGCTTCCAACCGAGACAGAGATCTGGCGACAAAATTCTTTCATCGTGGACCAAGCTTTCGAGGGCAATGACTTGTGGCTCATCGATGAAGATTCTGCACGATACCCAACACCCAATGATCGATAGCGAGATACACGCATGCGCTAGAGACTTGTAACACTTTGTACTTTCCTCGGAGACCGATTCAATGTAGCATATATAGCAATTCAGCAATAGTTCTTTTGAAAATCAAGTCTGGCAGCATTTACTCCCTGCCTGAACCGTGGTCTGGTGGCAAATAATCAAACAAATAAAAATTGGGACTGCGCGGGAACACATACGGAATTCCCAATAGCTTGACTGGTCGTCGGTTCTGGTCTTCGCCCGTGCACCAACAAACCCAAGCTCCAAAACGGGGCGATCGAGGCGACTACTCACAGTGAAGAACGTGTATGCGTCGTCCCACCCCATGGCGAACCCTTCAGCGAAGCGCTCGTGTCTGTACTTGCCAGGGTATTTCAACCAATAAGTCGTGTGTTCATCTGGGAAAAGGTTCGACAACAATATCGCCCATGGCTCGTACTAAACGTACCCAAGGCCTTGGTTTTAAGCTCGTCCCGCTTCTGAGCCTGGCGCTCGTGATCGCCATCGGAGCTTCTCAATGCGAAGAGCCCAACCCTGCGTGGGAAAACACCGCCATCGACGGCATCGCGAAGACACCATCCCTGGTCTCGATGGCGCCCAGCCTTTTTGTATGTCCAAAAGAAGTTACCTGAGCAGTGCGTTTCGTAGAGTTGCAACTGGCTGCGACGTAGTTCTTGATCTCATCTGGGGATCCAGTCAGAGAGCCTGGGTTCAATGCCCCGGACCACTCCCCAACGATGAGGCCAGCGCCAGCAGAGTCTAGCATTTCAGCTACGCGTGCGAACATGCGCGGGGTAGCGGCGCTCTCATCCGTCAAGGCGCGTGCATGGGCCGACGCGGGTGTCGAAGTGTCGGAAGGTGTGAAGCAGCGGTATAGATGATGATCGAGAACGAGAAGCGACGAGTGTGAGGCGGATTTCATGTACTCGGCGTATTGGTCGGTCTTCCAACAGTCGCTGAGATAGAGCGGAAGTGTCGGGTCGAGCGCTGAGATGTCCTTGATTGCGGCGGAGTACCAATTCTTCAGTTCAGCGTCTGCGGACGGTTTGGGTTCGTTGAGAAGCTCGATTCCAACGACGTTCACCACAGGGGGGCTGTGGGCATTCAGATGTGTTACAAGTGTGCGAAGCACATGGATGGTGTGCGTCCGATTTCGCTTATCGCTGAAGAAAGTCGGGGGTTAGATGTTCCTGCATGTGCGTCTGGATTCTGTTTGCCTGGAGCCGCGTGGAGGTCTTGGTACGAGGAATGAGGAAAGGGGGGGAAATTGAAAGGGAAAGTGGGTCACCGAGTAAAACTCCCAGGCCAAATCGCTGAGCAGTTTCAATGGCGTGGATCACCGAACCTATTGCCAAGTCAAACGACCGAGCCATGTTTTCTCAAGTACAAACGAACCCAGACCCAGAGAAAACATCGAAGAAATTTTCGAAATCTGTACCCAAAAGGACAGACTTGTCCGCTCCACACAAATGGTAGTAGCCAATCTGAGGACATATTTAAGCCAATGGCTTCAAACCGTTCACAGGCACATTACAGGAATTCTGACAGTGTTGAGACCCCGGTCGGATATCAAGCGAAATCAGCTTCAGTAATCCACGAGTCGTAGTGCGCCTCGAGATGGATCGGGCATTTCCCCCCCGCGCCACGTCGAGGTCACTTTTCGCAGGTGGTGCAGCGTGGCCAATGGAGCGTCCGTTATCCAGCGTTCCAGAACGAACCAAGATCCTGCAGCAGCTGGGGCGCTTCAAGGAGTACGACGCAACAATGCCCACCAAGATTTACTCCACGCTGCTTTCTGAACCGGTATATGGAACTTTCAAGTTGTCTTGAAGTGTCATGTTTCCAGTGGGTTCTTCTACAGTTTTGCCAGTATGAAGTTTTTGAAGGCCAGTGGCAATTTTGCTGGTAATCTTGTGCATTGGGGGAGAGCTGTCGTGCCAGTGGAAGGAGGGAGGTCAAAGCTGTGCAGGATCGGCGGATGACGTAGTGTCCGCCCGGTCCGGTCTTCCATCGGTCTTGAGGAGATTTGGCCTGGATTTGGCGGACAAGCAGCTTTCGTACTGCAACAACATCTTGTCTCAATAGGGTGTGTTTCAAGGATTATCGAGACAGTGGTTAATATTAAGTAATGGTACCGTCGAAAGAAACTGGCCCGCAAATATGCAGGGGAAACCAATGGAAAACGGAATGATTATGAAGGACAGTTTATTGGTTGAATGGAAGGGCGAGAAAGGCCAATAAGTATGCAAATAATGCAAGGGAGCAACATCAAGAAAGGAAGCGTTTGTAGATAGGTTAAGGAAAGCTCTTCGACCCAACGTGGCAGAGGCCCAGAACCTCAGCCGCTTCATATTTGCCTGGCAGTAGCCCAGGCGCGAGAGTGTGCAAGTCGCCATCGCAGGCGGCTAATAACCGACATCTCGTTGAGAAGCACACATTGAAAATGCTGTAATAAATGGGTCAATAAATGTGTCGAGCGCACCGAGGACGAAATCGACTCGCCTGTAATGAAGCTGATATCACTTGCAGTTTTTCGACTTGGGATAGGCAGGGAACGGCACCGCCAAACCCGTAGGTCGACTGGAGGTCCGCGAAGGCAGACTCAAAGTTTTTGGTCGGCGCACGCGTTTCGGTGTTGGAGATGGCGGAACGCGGTGCGGAGGTCTGCTTTGTCTTCTTCTTTGGCACAGGGCTGGGTGCGCTCCCGTTAAAACGTAGGTGGATTGCAGACTGGTAAACGCGGCCTGGAAGTCTTTCGTCTGCGCGGTATTGGAACCGGTGAGAGGTGTGCGCGAAGACACGGTGGTGTTAGACACAAGAGAGGCGGTAGAACGGTTGGAAGCAAAGAACATCTTTGTTAGTGAGGATGGGATGGGAAGCGTAGTGGTTTTGGTTGCTCGAACTAGGCTGAGGGTGTAGGATTTGTTGTCCAGAGAACATCAGGCCAGGCTTTATAGGATTTGGACATGACTGCGCCAAGGTACGCAGCAAAGGTCCCGTTTATCATTTTCTCCTCCGTGAACTTCGAGGATTATGACGTCCCGGATGCGTAGCTATTCCTTGTGATTTCCACCGAGGTTGTGATCTGAGTCACCTTTTTTCTACCGTAGACAACGGAACCGACTTGGCGACCCAGGTTTGTGTTAGTGAGGAATATCGCTCCAGTCCGTTGTTATGGGTAGCACAGCTGAGCGCTGAGCGCTGAGATCTGAGCCTTGGGCTTGAATACCTGTTCGTTCGCTGCGCCCAGAAATTCGAAAGAGCGAGTCGTTTTCAAGACATGGTGGTTCGGACTAACCCTCCGATCACCCTGATTTGGTGTCTTTCTCTTTCCATCCACCAGCAGCAGCTGCGCATTATTGTGTCCCGCAGTGGCCGCCCTGCAGGCCCGCAGCGGAATCCATTATGCTACATACCCGGGCCCGCCGCAGTTTATTGACGAAGTCTGCTCAGCCGACATCCGTGCTCGGCGGATTCAATCACCAAATACCATGGCGGTACCGCAATCCTGCTCTGACGAAATATGCGAAACATACCAAGAATTTGGTCGTGACTCGGATTGCTATGTCTCAGTCTGCTTCGAAAGAAGATGGGCCCCAAAGGTGACTCGGACGCGTCAACCCTGGGCAAGGCTGCGCAGCGTGATCTTTTGAAATATTTACTGCGGTACCTACGCGGTCATGTCTCAAAGCTATAAAACCCTGGGCGATAACCACCGGCAACCCACAACCAGTTCGAGCAACTAAAACTACTACGCTTCCCATCCCATCCTCACTAACAAAGATGTTTTTTGCATCCAACCGTTCTACCGCCTCTCTTGTGTCTAACACCACCGTGTCTTCGCGCACACCTCTCACCGGTTCCAATACCGCGCAGACGAAAGACTTCCAGGCCGCGTTTGCCAGTCTGCAATCCACCTACGGTTTTAACGGGAGCGCACCCAGCCCTGTGCCGAAGAAGAAGACAAAGCAGACCTCCGCACCGCGTTCCGCCATCTCCAACACCGAAACGCGTGCGCCGACCAAAAACTTTGAGTCTGCCTTCGCGGACCTCCAGTCGACCTACGGGTTTGGCGGTGCCGTTCCCTGCCCTATCCCCAAGTCCAAAAACCATAAGTGATAGCAGCATCATCACAGGCGAGTCAATTCCGTCCTCTACATACTCGACGCATTTATTGACCCATTTATTACAGCTTTCTCAATGTTCTATCTACTTCTCTCGACGCGTCGAGATGACGGCTTGCTAGCTGCGAGGCGACTTGCAGTCTCGCGCCTTAACTTGCCTCCTGCCAGGCAACGGTGGAACCAGTTCTGGGTTAAGGTTGCGTCCTCCAACAACTATATGTGTTGGGTTGCAGAGCCGATGAACATTCCTCTATCTACCACCGCTTCGGTCTTGACCTTATCGCCCCTTTCCATCACTTTTTCCTTTTCTTCCATTGTTTGAAGCGGCTGTCTGCGAGAGACTACATAGTTTCCAAGTTTGCAAATCACTTGCGTTGCTTCCAAGTTCCATTGGCCATCTAATATTGTACTACTGTCATCTCAATTACTCATTTTCTTTGGCTGCTGCCTCAAACCACGCTCAACTACACGGAGATGTTCGGTTCCACAAGTTACAGCACAAGAAATTGCTTGAAATAGACGCGTCAACAAGCCACAACACAACCCCTCCGAGGTTATTCTTGTACTTCACCGCCACAAAAAGCAAAATACTATTCACTTTGTGAGTCCGTCGTCGATTATTTTCGCTTCTCTGTTCATGATATTTATGAGGTATGACTGCCGAAATTCCCAAACAGTCAATGCATTGCGTCGACTGCGGCAAAACGCATCCCCCACGCGCCGCCCTCGCTCCCTCACCGTTCCACTCCATTGTTTCTCAAGAAGGAATACCTGCTTCTTCGGAGGCGGCTGCTATCCGCGATTTCGCTCGAGAAATCGACGCAGAAATCACAAAAAGGGAACACACGATTGACCGTTTGCTTTGCGAAGTAGAGGAACTTCGTCGCCGTTCTGAGCAGCATAAAGCCTTCATTGCCCCCATTCGACGTGTTCCCCCAGAAATCATAGCAAAGATTTTTCTTCAGCTCACTGCAGTGACTTCAATAGAAGCGAGCGCGGCACGGTCTTCGTACCCGGACCAGCACTTCAGCGAGGCTGCAAACTTCTTCGAAAAGGCCCAAATGATTAGGCCCGTCCTCCATCAAGCTCCATTGATTTTCGGCGAGGTCTCTCGCCATTGGAGAGCTATCGCGTTATCAACACCACAGCTGTGGAACTCCATCTTCCTCGAGTGCCTGGACACGGACAATATTTCCAGCTGTGAGACATGGCTGAAGAGATCCGGTTCACTGCCGTTGTCCATTCGATTCTATCGCTCGGGTAGTCCCGTCACCCACAAAGTCGCCGATCAGTGCCATGATCTTTTCGCGACTATATTGCCATACGCTGCGCGATGGCGGTTGTTGGAATTCCAGAATATTCCAGCCGTCTCCTACGACGTTTTCCGTCGCCATCTGCCAGACTCCCTTCCCATCCTCGAAGTCCTTTCGGTAGATCGCAGCCCTTTAAACAACTGGGCAGGACTTCGCACTGCGCCCAGATTACGCCTTCTACACTTCGACGCCATGGGTTATACACTTGGAGACTTCCCGTGGTCGCAATTAACACACATTGATATGGGGGCATGCTCCTCATATGATTGCCTCTATATTCTCAATGAGGCCCCGACTGCATTCGCTTGCAGATTCTTTGTCACCCAGTCCTCTTCTGTGCAGCACCCTCTGGTATCGCATTCTGCGATGCGGACTCTCAAAATTCACACTGCCGTCTATCTAGGTCCTTTCTGGAGTTGTCTCACCTGTCCCCAACTTTCGGCTCTTACGATCGAGAGCCTGAGAGAAAGCTCGAGTGTTTCCTTGTCTGACCTCACTTCCTTCATAACACGCTCCGGTGCAACCATCGAAAACTTCACATTCAAAAAATCCAGGTTTAGCGATGCCGCATTCATGGCAGTCCTTGCAGATATGCCCCGGTTGCGGCATCTCGACCTGTCGCTGGAAGATGGAGAGACACAATTTTTGGATCAAGTTTGGGAATCCCTTACTTGGAAACGCAACTCATCCCCGCTCATTCCAGATCTCGAATCGCTGTGTCTGGTAGGGGGAGAAGGTTGCAGCGACAAAGCCGTGGTCCGGATGCTTAAATCGAGGGTGCGAACGGCAGCCAGCCCAGCGGAGTTTGTTCCCAAGTTGAAAGCGGTGAAGCTGGATATTTGGCGACACATGAGCGCCTCAGCTTGTCGGCGACTAAGAGCATTTACACAGTTCGGATTGAATATCACTCTCACTGCAGACCCAGAAGGTGTGGAGTTGGATGAGGGTGATGAAAAGGATGAAGAGGATGACTCGGAGGGTGGAGACTCGAACGATGGAGAGGATAAGGTCAGGGACGAAGATGCTCAGAGATGAACCTCGCCAACTTGGGAATGATCGCTAGACATACATACATGCGTCTAATTTATAACCTGGGTACCCGATATGCATCTCTTCCAGAAAAAAAAATCGAAGGTGTCACGGTTGTAGCTTTGCGCTTACCAACTCTCTGTGATTTTATTCAATTTTTCGACCCAAGTTGTCGCAGTTGGCACCCAATTAGCCATCTCGATGAATACAAGGCTCCACATATCCATAACCAAGTAGTAGTAGATACACCAAGTGAAAATACGCGGGAGCGTAGAGACAAGAATATTGAAGCGGCTGGCGTAACAACAAACAGTATGTACTGTAGTAAATATGGAACATACTACCGGGAAAGAGAAGATAGATAGTCTGGGTATTGTGTATTGTGCGGGCAGGATGGGGGGTGGCTCCATAGGAACCTAGGGGCGATAGGAGGCGGGAGAGCAGGTGGGTACAATTCAGTCAACACACGACCAGCACGTTCGATCGAAGTGAGGGTGGGGAGGTATGGTATAGAGACAGAACGCGCCGGCAACAAACCAGGCCAGCGTCGGGTAAACAGACAGACTCCGGGTCGAATCGGGAACGGGAATAATTGTCGTTCGGATGGGACCGCCTCACATCCCGCCGTACGCATCCTCCGTGTGCTGCTGGTACTGCTGCTGGTACTGCTGGTGGTGGCCATACTCCTGCTGCTGGGCGCCGCCGTAGCCCATCTCCTGGGCGTGCATCCCCGGGGTGACGACGACCTCGTCGGTGGGGTATGCATAGGCTTCCGCGGCGTAAATGTCCTGCACCTGCGGCTCCGAGCTATACGCGCCATTGTACTCGCCGTCGTCGTGCCCGTGGTCGCTGTAGCCGCCCTGGTTCGCGTACGACTGCCCGTAGGTGTACTGCTGCCGGGGCTGGATCTGCTGGGTCTGCTGGTGCGCGCCCGGGTACGCGGCAGCTGCATACTGCTGCTCGTCGGTGTATTGCTGCTCGTCACCGTGCCCGTGCGAGCTTTGGCCGTGGGAACTGTATGCACCTGCGCCAGCCATGCCTGCGCCGGTGGTGCTTGAGATGGACGGGGCTGCACCGTGCCCGCCGAGGTGGCGCTCGATCATGGTCGGCGGACGGGGGTTGAACGGGTCTCCGCCGTCGTTCATGACGGTCGACTGGCGGAAGTCGGCGGAGTCGAAGGCCTCCGCGTTGCGGCGTTTTTGGCGGCGCTGGAAATCAAAGTCAAAAAACGGAACTCAGGCATCAAACAAAGAAAACACCCACGACGAAGAACATGACGAAGAAGAAGATCACGGCGACGGCCAGGATACCGCCTGCTGTCCCACCGATAACGGCACCAACATTGAGGCTGCTGGAAGCGCCCGATGGCGCAGCAGTGACAGAGGGAGTGATAGATCCAGAGGCGTCCGCATCAGGGGCAGTGGTCTGTGCGAGAGCACCATCACCCGCATTGTTAGTTGGCGTCGTAGCAACCTTCTGTCAAGGTCTCAGGCCGGAATTCGGAAGAGGATAAATGGCAAAGCTGCTAACCTTTGGGGAGGTGACCACTGCGGTGGTCGAATGAGACGAGGCCGGGGCGGAAACAGCCGGTACAGAGGGCACCGAGGCGGAGGTTTGGGACTGAGAGGCACTGGTGGGGTGGTGGTGGTCGATGTGGCTGTCGTAGATGGGGGCGCTAGGGCAGTGGTGCTGGTGCTGGTTTCGGTTTTGCTTTGCTTTTCGTTATTCCCGCCGCCGTTGTTGTCAGTCTGCGTCTGCGTCTGCGTCTGAGTCTGAGTCTGCGTCTGCGTCTGCGTCTGCGTCTGGGTTTGGGTGTTCGAGACAGCTGCTCCTCCGCCTCCGTCTCCTCCGTTGTTGCCTGAGGGGGTGGTGGACGGTTGCTGTTGCTGGGTGTCTGAAAACCGCAATAAATCCAAGTAAAGACAAGAAAGGGCTCAAAAACCGACCAGTTTGACTTCCTCCTGCCGTCGTAGAGTCGTTTTTGTCTCCGCCTCCGAATATACTATTGAGGGGATTTCCTCGGGCGATACGACGGTGGTCGCGGGTGGGAATCATATTGTTGATAGGAAAGAGTGTGGGGTAAAGGAATGTGAGTTGCCGAGCTCGCTGCTGGCTACGACGTCGAGACTCGAAAGATTAGACGGCGTAAAAAAGCGTCGAAGTCGTCAAACCGTCGCTGGATGTGGAACACAAGAAGCTTTGGTGGGATTACCTCATCCATTGTTGATCATGATCACCCATATGGTCCCTCAAGCCGACATACTCGGCCGCGTTTTATAGCCTTTTTACACGCTCAACATGCTCGTGCAGGCCGGGAAACGCGAGAAGCGGGCATTAGAATCGGCGGGCTCCCTTTCTCTGATATTTTTTGGAATCCTGCCAACCACCTGAATCCCACATTCCAATTTCTCAGGCCGATTTCTCTGCACAGGAGTCCTCCAGGCTCGCAGTTGTAACAGACATTGGGTCCGTTGCTGTCAATTTGCTTCCCAGTGGCGCACTTAAGCGCCGAGATCACGATTCTTGTCACAAGAAGGCGCCCACGTTAATGACGATGCAGTATCTCGTTCTCTAGGAAAAAAATTGAAATTGGACGCGTCATTTTTTCCATGGCAATATACTGCAACCTTGGTCAAGAATTTGACGTGCGAAGACACGGAGGTGCATCTCTGACCGCTCCGCGGCCTTGAACGGACAGCCGCGCTCACCATGATCACTGCTGGGATTCACCAAGTCTCACCAGAAAAAAACTTGGGAACGTGGATCCTCCAAGCCTCGTGGAGCTCCACCAAAGGATGACTGGCGAAAAAATCATGAAATTTGGGCTAAAACAAGCTGACAATTTGGCGCTTTGCAATTTCGATGCGAAAATCCAATTTCTACATTCGTCATCTTGGGGGTTTTGTCTGAGGAAAATGTGCGAGAAATTGGTTGGATGGCCAGATCCAGCGAAACGGCGCTAAAAAGCTTCAGAACGGACAAGGCTCGTCGGATTTTGACTTCAAAAAGCTCAGCTTTGAGAAGAAAAAAAATCGGATTTTCTATGCGATCCCAATGCTTAGAATGGACGGGATTTTTACCTCCCTCTGATGCGCAGTCACGCGAACTGCGCTGGTCTCCATAAATTTCTACTTTCTTTCCCATTTCCTCTTTCCGTCCAGGTTCCGCATGTGTCGCCAGCGGTCATCGACGATGGCGAAACTCTTGACTACGCGATTCTTCAAGGTTTTCGAACCGTGTTCTGATGTGCGGCTGTGTCGGACAACTTGACGGAGTTGCTACGGGGCGTTGGAGACTCCACGCCCTGGTGGTAGTCTCCATGTGATGTGCTTCATGTTGTGAGCTGAGGTGCCAGTGTGGATAGCCACCTATAGCCACCCATAAATTTCTAATCCTGACTAGTTTTCCAATTTGGGGACCGAGCCTGTATAGTTTATCCTCCGATGCTCCTCATCATCATGTTTGGGATCATGGCCATCCTAGTACTGCAGCCCGTGAGTTTTACATGCGACGGGAAACGGAGACACGTCTCTGCGGCTGTTCCGCGGCCTCCCTTGAACGGAGCCGCTGCTGGGACGAATCGGCCACGCCAGTATAATGGATGCACGCCTGGGAAATGACCGACTTCTCGTTGCCCCGTGGGAAGACAACTCGAAGACCCTGAGAATTAAGACCCTCCATGCCTAACTTCCCTTGGCATTGCTTTCGATACTCTCACCCGATGGCAAATACGGGTCGAAAACGGGCCGCTGGCCTGAAAGAACTGGCTGAAAATTATCTATAGCATGCTGCATACATTGTCTTCGCATCTCTTTCGACACATTTCGTCTCATTACAGTGCATTAATCATCCAGCTTCAGACTCGCAAGCGCGGGAACAGGTCGCTCAGCCTGCGGCGTAATCCGCGCCCCATGGCGGCGCGCCTTCAAATGCCAATAGTCCGAAATCGCAGAGTGCGCTGTCAGGGTGGACATAATTAGCACAAGCACACGTATGGGCACGCAAAAAAAGGACTGACCAGTAACGCGATTATCCTACAGACAAACACGCGTCAGAAATAAACAGAAATAAAGGTCGAGACGAAGAAAAAACCTACCCAGAGTACCATCGACATCGGTTCCCACTTGATGCGTGCCTGATGGTCGCCGCTCTTTGCGATGTGGTCGAATAAAAATTTGAGCAGCAGATCTACGCCGACGCTTGTCAGCAATAGATTGCTAGCAAATAGAAACAAGACTAACCACTCTCCTCTTTCTTCATTCCCACAATTTTTTTCGTAAACTGTTCATTGACATACAGCGCCTCGGCGCCCGTCACTGGGTGCCTCCTCACAACGGGGTGATTCGTCTCGATCGGATCCCGGCGCACTACCCCGCCCTTGGTCATGCGCAGGCTGTCGAAGCCCGAGTGGGTTGCCTTGAGCGTGCGCAGGAAGTCTTGCATAATGGGTGAGAGAGTGCGGAAGTTCTTGACTTGCGATGAGTAGAGGGTGTCGCCGCCGGACTCGGGCTGCGAGAGGAGGAAGAAGGTGGTGAGGCCGGGAGGTTGGAGCTCGTAGGAGAAGTCTCTGGCAAGTGAGAGAGCGCGGTTAATTGGGGGCATCTTGAGGGATGAAGGAAGGGACAAACGAGTGCCAGAATGTAGTTGTCAAGTTCTGCGTGTTAAATCGTGAGTTGGCATCCCTAGAAAAATCGTAAGCACGGCAAGAGAGAGACAAAATGCGGCGACAAGCCCGCAAAGACTCACTTGTACACGAGATGGATGTACGGGAAGCCCTCTGGGTGTCCCGACGTCGGATGCATGTGCAGGGGCCCAAAGTGGCGCCCCCACTCCGTATAAAAGCCCGGCCCACGGTCGATAAAGTCCGTCTGGTCCCGGAAGACAACGACACCACGACGCGCGACCTACCCCGCCCGTTAATCAACCGAGCACAAACAAGCATAACGCAGTGGGCACCTCGAGAGCAAGCTCGTCCTTCTGGTCGGGGGTCAGCTCCGCGAGGTTCACGCCGCGCACGTCCGACCCGAACTCGGGCGTCAGCTCTACTACCTTCGCGGCGTCGAGGAAGGAGCGCGGGTTGGTGTGGGTTAGGGCGCGCGAACCGGCGTCGACGTGCTCGAAGGGCTCCAGCGGGGGGAACTTGTCCTTAGAGTACACAGGCATGAGGTGCGCATATTTGTAGGGCTCTTCGGCGGCCTCTGTGTCTTGCGTTTTGGTTGCACCGTTCAACTTGAGGGAGCCCATGGGCTCCAGGATAGTAGAAGTTAAAGTCGTAGACATGATAATAGATGATGCTTAGAAAGGGATTTTCGAAAACCTTCTGCGGGTGGGGGTATTTATACTTTTGAGGTCACCTATGTTTCGCCATTCGAGTAAATAGTTCACAAGACACCGTTCACAGGCTCTCGCAAGACGGTTAATCATTTGGAGACGGTTTTGATTGTTGATATTGCGTAATTCCCGACTCTCATTCGATCCAAAGAGGGTAGAATTTCTGAGACAAGGGCCGGAGGTCGAAACCGCAGGTTCAGCAGGACTGGCCGTCTTCAAGAGCAACAGCAGCACTAAATAAGCCTTCATCCTTGGAAAGACATCCCAAGACAGACCACCGAACACAAGACACTACACGCAAAAATCCCACGGCAGTGAGAACAAAAACAGAAAACACCCAATAGCGAATTGCACCTTCCTCTAGCAAGAGCAGCAGCAGCACCAAATAAGCCTTTTAACCTCGGAGAGCCGTCCAAGAAAGACAACAGAATCGCATGGAGCATTCTCACGCCAGCACCACAGAAAACGCCCAATAACGAATTGCACAATAATTTCCTGGGTGGTGGCAGAAACAGGGGTAACCATTGTTTGGGTTGAAGCGAAGGTGGGTTGGGGATCCATGGCTAATAAATTGTGGTCAACGATGACCCTATTGAGAAACTGGAGAAACTCTACAGCGGGCCTGGTGTCCAAGTCGACGGAACTAGGAATCCCTCGAGCATCGTCATAGAGCGAAAGGTGAGGACCTGTTTGAATGCATATTGAAAGATTCAAAACCAGTCAAGCTATTCTGGAATGAGAGAAAGTCGCTGATCCTATAAAGTCCCAATGCACAACAAGCCCGACCACATCCACGGAGCCGACCCAGCAGAAAGGTAAGTACGCCGTTTTTCGTCTCACCAGTCCTATGCCCAGCAAATCCACCGAACGGGAGAGGAAGCACGACGCTGCCAAGTTTTCCGCGTTCGTGGGAACGCTTTTGCATAACACTCCAATTCGCCAGAATGACACAAATGCCAAGCTTGTTTATAGCTCCAACCACAGCAGAGAGCAGGATTATGGTATTAGCCTGCGATGAGGCTTATTTGGGATGGTGGTTCACCAAGGAAGGTCCGAAATTGATCGGGCTTGATCAATGAACGTTGAACGCCAAGTCTTGTGCCGCTGCCAAGCATGTTCGCTCATGTTCGGCGGCCAGGCGGCCGATAACGGCCCGCGACGAGCCTGAGACGGCTAGACTACGGCTGCGCGCTTTGGCAATTGAAGACATGGAATCCCGGCATTTTTCAAGCTCATCAGCTGCGCACTGCGCGCATTATCTCGGGGATCAACACGGGAGCGCCAAGAAGCGCCCCGCTCAGCGAGGACAAGGACTGCGCATTGGGAACGCCATAACCTCCGTGCAAACTAACGGAGAAAATGCTGCTGCGTAAGGCACCGCGCAGCTCTGTTCAAATGTATAAAGCATGGTTGAAAAATTTTCGATTATAACAATTCTTCAAACCCTCAACCCAGCTCGAGCAGAACAAAACCTCCGATATTCACTTCAACCTACCCCCAAAAAAAATGTCTTCTGCATCTACTTCCACCGCCTCTCTCTTGTCTAAAACGACTACATCTTCGCGCGCACCTCTCAATGGTTCCGCGACCGTGCAGCCGAAGGACTTCCAAGCTGCGTTTGCGAGTCTGCAATCCACCTACGGTTTTAGCGGAAGCGCGCCCACCCCCGTGCCAAAGAACCAGAACGCTGCCGCCCCGCGGTCCGCCGTCCCCTCCCCCGCGACGCGTGCGCCGCCGAAGGGGGCCAACAAAAACTTTGAGTCTGCCTTCGCGGACCTCCAATCGACCTACGGGTTCAGCGGAGCCGCTCCCTGTCCTATCCCCAAATCGAAGAACAACAAGTGATAACCTCGTATGCAAGTCGAGATTTATTTTCTACATTCGACGTGTTTGTTGACCCAGTCATTGCAGTTCTGATCTTCTCGACAAGATGACTGCTAGTCGCATGTGATGGCGACTTGCGCCGTCTCACCTCGCTTCCCGCCAGGCCACGGTCCGACGAAAGAGTTCCGTTTATTCGATTATTTGTTGGGTTAAAGGGCCACTGGAATCAGAGTCGGATCCATATTCTGTTTCGTTCTCGACTTCCAAGAAGTTGTCGTTGGTTTATTCGCATCTTTTCAAATTTCGTTCACTTGTACTGTCGACTATTTACCGGATTATTTAATCGCCCGTTTCTATTATTTCCCCGTTACCTCGTAGACTCTGCACAGACTCACTTTGTTCTTCGACTCCGGATCCTCTGATGAGGTGACCCAGGTAACAATACTACTAATAGTAGCATTTCGATGAGACTCAGGTATCGATATGTCCCCTTGGTCCCTTGATAATGCATTGAGCAGACAGCAGTGACACATTAAATGCGTTGAACAGTTTTGGGCAGTGTCGTGCAGCGAGGACTCTAAGTAATTGGTCGGCTGAATGTGGGCAGGTTTGTCGAAAGGTGCACCGATTGTTACCGAAAATATTGAAGCGCCTTGAGAGCTGAAAGGTCCCATCTTACAGCTCCTCAGCAGTGGTTACCTCAAGCTCCTATTCTCACGATTAGATCAAAGGGAGTCCTGCTTTCCTAATTTGGTCATTGGCACGGGTTTTTTCCGTTCAGTTGCGTATTTTCTTGTGCTCCAGGCGCAACCCCGCAAATCCAGGAAGGGGGCGATATCCCGCCCTCAACGCAG
This sequence comes from Mycena galopus ATCC 62051, assembly GCA_014925785.1. NCBI lineage: Eukaryota > Fungi > Basidiomycota > Agaricomycetes > Agaricales > Mycenaceae > Mycena > Mycena galopus. Next base: position 5,750 of record WIQG01000801.1, on the reverse strand, counting down.
TTTACAGGCATCCGGCTCCAGCGCATTGGAAACTGGAACTAACTTGAGATCTCCGGATCCGGCGGAGTCCGACGGCCCAGTCAACAGCTCTTTAACTCGATATCCACACATGCAGTGCCTTGTCTCGCATACGCAACCCGGAAACAACGCGAGGTATTTGCTCGTGACTGGGCCCATTCAGATTGCTATCCACAATGCTGTAGAAGGGCCGCAGGGTGACTCATCCAACCCTGGGCAATTTATGGGCAAGGATGGCTGCGCATCCGACGTCACTGCTATCTCCGTGCTCGAAAATACAGTCTTCAATGTAGTATAAAGCCCTGGGTGATAACCCAACCCAGGTCACAGGTCCAATAACCAATTCTCCAAACCCTCGACCCAGTTCGTTTTAAAACCAACCTCCGCTCACCATCTACCTTCCAAAAATGTCTTCTGCCTCCACATCTACCACCTCCCTCGTGTCTGCTACCACATCTGTCGTGTCTGACACAACCATTTCCTCGCGCTCGCCATTGACCGCATCCACGACCGCGCAGCCGAAAGATTTCCAGACCGCATTCGCGAGTCTCCAATCCACCTACGGGTTAAACGGGACCACACCCACCCCCGTGCAGAAGAAGGAGCTCATCTATGTACCGCGCTCCACCGTCGCCTTCCTCGAGAAGCGCGCACCGCTGCAGACGACAGATAAAAACTTCGAGTCTGCCTTCGCAGACCTCCAGTCGACCTACGGGTTCGGGGGATCCGTTCCCAGCCCATACCGAAGCCGAAAAAGCAGGGAAATGGTAGTTCCCGTTCCCTGTTTTCGAAGCTCGTCCGCTCGAAAAAGCAAGCACCGCTTTCCCCTCCTTCCACTCCCACCCCCCGAACGAAAACCAAGGTTCACGCTATCCCTCGGGCTACTCAGCACATGATCGTATTATAGGCGACTCCAGTTCTCCGTCGTTCGCGCCTTTATTTACCCATTTTTCCCCGAGGCCATTTTTACTACGATATCGTGTCTGATATCCGATGATCCTCTCGGCTTACCCATCTTACACCCTTATGCTTTCGACGAACTGTGAAGCCAAGCTGTATTTTTGTGGCGAATAGTCTACTCTTTTTTAATAGTTTCTGCCCACATTGTCTTGTACTTGCGTTCAGTCCGGCCGTTTGTCGTATCCTGACGTTGCAATACCATCATCTTTTGAATTCACTTGTACTGTCGACTATTTACCGCTTTTTTTAATAGTCGTTTCGATTACTTCCCGTTACCTCGTATTGGCAAAGGAAACCAGGGGACTCCCGGATCCTCTCCCGTAATGCCAAGGTGACCCAGATGTTAACACTACTAGTAGTACCAGCCCTTCGGTGAGCAGGTAACTTATTACAAGCGCGGTGGGCCGCTTCTGGCCCCTCCGCTTCAGTTGAGGAAGTGGACTCCGAGTCGTGGGCGCTAAGAAGCGGTCGGTGCCGAGGCGCTGACAGCGAAGTTTAAGCTTCGGACGGAGAGAACAAGATAATTTTAAAAAGAGGGTGAAGAGTGACTCTATGCTCCCTTGGTCCCTTGTAATTAATTGAGCAAACAGCAGTAGCTACTAGCAAAGCATTGCATTCACTGACAGTTTTGAGGCAAGGCCGCGCAGTGAGCCACAAAATCATTGGTCGGCTGAATGCTGGCAGGTTTATTGAAAGTCATTGAAGCGCCTTAAAGGCTGAAAAGTCCCATCTTACAGCTACCTCAAGCCCCTATTCTCACGGTTAGATCAAAAGCTTCCTGATTTTCTAATATGGTCAGTGGCACGAGTTGAACTTTTTTTTTTTCCGTTCAGTTGCGCATTTTCTTGTGCAAGGTGTTCCAGGCACAACCTCGAAAATTCCAGGAATGGGGCGCAATCCCGCCCCAAACGCAGTTTACAGCCGTCCGGCTCTTGCGCATTGCTTCAAACTTGAACTAACTTCAAGGAGATGATCTCCCATCATCTCAGGGTCCGGCGGCGCAGTCAACAGCTCCTTGACTCAATACTATCCTGCTCTCACACTCACACATATATATATGAAATGCCTGTGCTCATCTTGTCTCCCACACGCAACGCGGAAACAACGCGAGGTATTTATTTGTGACTCACTGGCAGATTGCTACCCGCTATGCTGTTGAACAGTGGCAGAGGTGACTCATCCAAAGGATCCGACGACAACTTGATGCTGTCTCTGTGCACGGAAATACAGTCTTCAATGCAGTAAGTATAAGCCCTGGGTGATAATCCAACCCAGATCCTACAATAACCAATTCTCCAAGCCTTCGACCCAGTTCGTTTCAAAACCAGCCTCCGCTAATCCCCCAAATGTCTTCTGCATCCACATCTACCACCTCCCTCGTGTCCGCTACCACATCTGTCGTATCTGACACAACCATTTCCTCGCCCTCACCATTGACCGCATCCGCGGCCGCGCAGCCGAAAGATTTCCAGGCCGCATTCGCGAGTCTCCAGTCCACCTACGGGTTCAACGGGACCACACCCACCCCCGTGCAGAAGAAGGAGCTCACCTATGTACCGCGCTCCACCGTCGCCTTCCTCGAGAAGCGCGCACCGCTGCAGACGACAGATAAAAACTTCGAGGCTGCCTTCGCAGACCTCCAGTCAACCTACGGGTTCGGCGGATCCGTTCCCAGCCCTATCCCGAAGCCGAAAAAGCAGGGAAATGGTAGTTCCCGTTCCCTGTTTTCGAGGCTCGTCCGCTCGAAAAAGCAAACACCGCTTTCCTCTCCTTCCACTCCCACCCCCAGAACGAAAACCAAGGTTCACACTGTCCCTCGGGCTACTCAGCACATGATCGTATTATAGGCAGCTGTCGTTCGCGCCTTTATTTACCCAATTTTCCCAGAGGCCGTTTTTACGACCCTATCGTGTCTGATATCCGATGATGCTCGCGACGAGGTAAACGATGGCTTATCCATCTTGCACCCTTATGGTTTCGACGAACTAGCTGTATTTTCGCGGCGAATAGTATACACTTTTTACGGTTCTATCATCTGCCTTTTACTTGCGCTTGGTCCTGTCGTTCGTCGTATCCTGACGTTGCAATACTAGACGTTGTACCGAGCTGCTTTCTCTCACTCGACGCGCATTCAGTGAACATCTCACTGGGCACGAAGATACCGCAGAAAAACATTCAACATTAAAACAAGTAAATTAAGGTATAAAGAAGCACGATCCTCGCATCCTACTACCCTACCGCCATTGAGGAGTACTCGCCCCGCGCGCATTCTCGACATATACCGCCTGCGCCTGCTCATCGCTAGCCAAAGGCCCGTCCACGTCCGTAGGGCTCGGCGAGCTTGAAGGACTTGTCGTAGTAGAAGCTGAACCGGACGAGTCGCCGGCGTCGGCCGTCGATGTAGCGGAAGGAACACTAGAATCCGTGTCCGTAGAGCTCGCCCAACTTGAAGGACCTGCCATCATTGAATCGGAAGGGGTGGGGTCGCTCTCCATAGCGTCGTCCATCGGCGCGGAAGGAGCGGTCGAGTACGGGGATGCCGAGGGAGCACTAGAATCCGACGAGAGCACAGACGAAACGACGCTCGATGATGCTGCGGGTGCGACCTCAACTGCCAGCGCGCCCATCGTAGGAGCGGCGGATGATGACGCTGGAGAGATGGAAGAGTCGGTGGGAGAAGAGGAAGACGTCGGCTGAGAAAGAGAGTCCGTCGACGACGAAGGGTCAACCTGTGCGGCAGCTAAGGCGGGGCTGGGAGTGGAAGCATCGGAGGAAGAAGCGTCGGTCGCTGATGATCCATTGTCGACAGAAGACGAGGGAATGGCAGTGGCGGTCACGGTAGTGGTGACGGTTTCCGTTGCAATTAGAGACGCCGATTGTGAGTCCCGGTCGTTAGCCTCTGCGGCGCCCGCAGAAGGCGTTGGAACAAAAACGAGTGTGACGCTCTCGGGCGTGTCCCGCGAGTCGAGATTGTCGGCACTCGAGGAGTTGTCCCATACAGGAGCGATGAACCCAGTGCTTGGATCGTACGAAAACGTCTGGCTCAGACTTGTCGAGCGCGCAGTGGGCGCAGTCGAGTTGCCGAAGCAAGGTTGCATTGTCAGAGGTTCGTCTTGGGAAGGGTAGGGGTCAAACGTCGCGCAGGAGGGACCAGTCGAATTCGAGCTCGCGGGCATCTCAAGAGTGCAATAACTGGCGTCGGCCGACTCGGAACGGACCAGGTACAGAGTCGTCTTGGAATCGGTGGCCGTCGCGTTGGAAGCGTCAAGAGTAGGGGGCGTGTTCGATTCATTGAGGACCAGGTGGCCGACGGTCGTATTGCCCCTCTGCACGTTGTTAAACAAGTCGCAGAGGAAGAAAATGGAGACAAACCATCAGATCCACTCGGCCCTGGTCACCAGCGGGAACAGATGCAGCCGACGAGTCCTGGCGCGCCCTCGACATGCCTGCGGGAAACGTGGAAGGTGGCCTGGTCTTGTTTACGCTTCAAGAACGCCTTCCGTAGCGGAGTATCGACCTCGACGACTCTCTGAAGGACGCTGTGAGCAAACACGACTAGGCGAGATGAGGGAGAACACCGACCGACTTCTGGAGTCTCTTTGGCATGGCGTCGAACGCGCGCTCACGCTTTCCGGGGCTCTCCAGGACCATCCTCTTCATGCGCATCGGAAGGGGCGACGCGGGCTGGCGAGAAGACTTGGAAGGCGAGCCAGGGTCGGACGGGCTTGAGCGAGCACGGACAGCGGCAGCGTCGGCAGAAGGGCTGAGCGACAGAGACGCGAGAGAAAAGGCGAGAAGAGCAACGTTGTTAACGGCGACCATGGTGAACGAGAAATGTAAGAATAGGTGTGGTTGGAAGGTGCAAAGGCGTTTGAAGGTTTGTGAAGAGCTCAAGTGATCACCAGGATCAGAGTAAGATGGTGGGAGGAAGAAAGAAACGCTGGGGCGTCCACTCGGCCACCTGCGCCTTATATACCCGCGGAAGCGAGGTTGCGTCATTCTTCCCACACTAAGTTTAATGATGGGTGCACGTGGTCGCGACACTGCGGCAAGACGAATACATAATACATATTACATACGATGTGTCATCTCCACCGTGAACCTTCTCGTGTCGACTGCACTACCCTAGACAGAAAGCTTTGCATTCAACGATCTCGGGGTAAATATTTGGAGACATCTCGAACTTGGGCGTTCCGACCACCTCCAAATCCCGGACTTCATTGGTTTGCACCCGATACGTTGCTTCGAGCCTCCATTGTGTACTGCAACGGCCCCTGCCGTCCTTGCCATCATCAGTCCAGCCCCCAACCTCTGCTTTTGAAAGCAATACGGTGTGCCAACTTGGATAATCTTCAGCAGTTGAGTCTCGAATGCAAAGTCAAGCTCGGATTGCAACATTTACCTCTCCCACTCTCTTCTGTTTTTCTGCGCCCTTTTCTGGCGCAGTAACCGACCAGGATCGGACATATTCACAGCAAAGAAAAATACGGATAAGGACATTCAATTGGTTCCTCCTCGCTCTCGACCTTGCTCGACGAGAAATATCTAGCCAGACGGCAGAGCCCTGGCATACGAGGATATTGGCACATCCAGCTCTCTTGTCATTTTTTTTGGGCACGGTACTCTTGGCATCGGCACCGTTCCTCTGCTTATATCGCCGAGAAAAGTGCTCATCGTATCTCTCCCGCACTCGCCGTCTGGGGCTACTCATCTTCGCCCCATGGATGCCCTGACACGACGAAGCTCATAACCCACCTCCACCCAACAATGTT
>WIQG01000800.1:0-27659 GCA_014925785.1 Mycena galopus ATCC 62051 | reverse complement strand
AAGTCAGAAGAGTGCGAGCAGAGCTGGCAAATTGCCATCGAGCCAGACTGCGCAGCATTTCTGGACATTACCCAGGTGCAATACAACCCTGGCGGGGATCTCTTTTTCACATCGAGTGAGGGGCATATCTTTGGATATAGAGTAACCCATAATCTGAAGTGGGATTTCTTTGAACCTGGCTATCAAGATATGTTGTCTACCAGCGGAGGCGTTGCCCTTCTTGCTGGTGGCTCGAAGTTAATTGCCGCTTTCGGTTCCAACGTAGTCATTTGGAAGACCGACTAGGATGGTTACACTGCGATTTTCTATCTTGAAAACACTCATTACTTATGGTACACAAAGTCAGATTATATACGAAAAGAAAGTACTCACAAATTCGACGTTGCTTCATGGACGTTTTGAGCACTTGTTCGGACTTCGAAGGAAGGGGACTAGATTTGAGCTGAACATCCACAACGGAGCAATAAAGACCCACAAAACAGTCCCGCCAGTAGGCCTACCGTGGTCGTCCATAGCCCGTGACTTTGTCAGACTAGCAACCGTTTTGGCGAGGCTAATCCAGACGGAGACATCAGCGAAGTGAATACCTGGAAAAGGACGTTTTGACGGACGGCCATTGATCCTGTCCATTTACTTCGACAGACGCGCATAATTCAAAATGGTGTTCAAGAAACGCATAGGGCATAGAGCTTAGTACTGCTGACCATCCCCATGTCTGCTGGGCGGGGTTCCGGATTGCGTCCAGCTGAAACACTGGTTGTGGTAGAATCACTGCATGCAATGATTGCATCTATCTGTCCGTGAAGTGGGTGTAGAGTTGCACACCAACCCAAACCAGCACCCGTATCCGTCGACTACGCATCTGTGGTCCAATTGGAATGGAACGCATTCTGGCGCAGCACGATGAATCTGCAAAATAAAATACACCACACAGTTTCGGGATCTAGTGTACCTATAGCCTACCACATGTCTGTGTTTTGATTCTTTGTGTGCTTGTGTCTTTCGCGGAGAAAATCACTTGACTTTAAAAAAAAAATTGTTTTCAGCCCTATTTCTGCCGTGGTTTAACGATAATTCTGCAAGACATGGATACGACAGCGGTTTCATTTGTTTCACAACGGCCAAATTAGCGATTCACTGGTTATTTTTCAGAAAGTCTCGTCAATAAGGAGTTAAGGAAATAACACGTACGCAGTGCCAATCACACATCCTCGCTGAAAGTCCAGAAGAAAACATGAAGCTTGGGTGCAAGTTCAATTAATAAATGTGCAACCATGTATCGAGCACGAACCTTTAATTTCGTCCCGGCGCTTCCGCGCCACAAATTCGTCAGCTGTCGCCCAAAAGTTGGTACCCCCTCGGGCCCCCACTTCCCAATCTTTCCAATAACTGCGGCCGAAGCTGACAACAAAGCGTATGTCCGCCGTGGGCAGATTCTTTGCCAGGGTTTTTTGCACCAGTGGGGCTCGGCATTGAAACCAAAACCTGCAGATGCTGACATTGCGCCAATATGCGGGGAACGACGACGTGCCCATACAGACGATTGTACTGACGATGGTTCAGGCAGAGATGAGTGAGGCAGGGCAGCGCCGCGAGGCCGGGGCAGATAACCGCGTTGTCAGCTTCGATTCCATCCCAGATATCCATATGCGTGAGGGTGCGGAACGCGGAGATGCTGAGGTCGATGGCAGAATGACCGCCGAATTGAGACGCGAGCTTGCCATCCCATCGACAGAGTTGGGTCAGATGTGAGAGGGCTGGGAGTAACTTGGATCGGCCATTAACCGCAAGAGACCGCAACCGTGACCCGCAAAGCTGGAATAATGCATATATATTTTCCGCCGACCAGGCCCGGTGACCAAGAAGCAATACGTGCTGAACGCCGTTTGCTAGTACATTGGGTCTCAGCTGAAAGACCCGGCGGGCAGCTACGGTCCTTGGACAGTCATCAATGATGAGTACTCTGTACAATAAAGGCTCTATCCTGCGGAATATTCCTGCTCATCGCAGCTCTAACTGAAGTAAATTTGATTGCTTGCCATTGAAGAACGTGACGAGCTACCCGTAAGAGAGAGGGAATGGTAACAGAGTCTGACAACGCGGCAATTTCGAATATCTCTCGTTCCAATTCAGGAGGTAAGGTCGACATTGTTGGTCGAAATCGTGGCAGTTGGGTGCAAGTCGGGTGACCCCGGGCCAAATCGAGTAATTTGATGGAGAGTGATGCACAGCCACTTTACAGCCACTTGCTTGTGACGACTAACCGCTCTCCCCATCCAAGAGGTGGGCGGAGGAAAAATGGATGATATCATGCTTCATTTGGAGTTTTTTGGTCCCAGAATCTCATTTTTGAGAAAATTAAAATTTCCCCCCAGTGGTTGTTGCTTGGCATGCTATATTCACCATTTGGCCTCTATCTCAGGAATCTCTGATCGTAAAATTTATGGAAAATAGCAGCAGGTAGCCAATGGGCCCTTTCAGGGGAGTAGAGGATGTTTGTGGGTCTCCACAATAATTCTGCATGTGCTAGAGAGCTCGCATCAGAAGACAATCCAAAAAAGGCAGGTACATCAATTTGGCTCTTGTGCCAGCAATCAGCTGTTTCACACCAAAAAAATTAGATAGGCGAGTGGGGAATCCCAGTGAAAACAGCACCGCAGGAGAAATCACATGGTATCAGATGGGCTAGAGGGGTATTGGCTCGCCGCAATTTTGACCAAAACTGTCTCAAGTTCTGGCAAAATAAAAAGGGTGATGTCAGCAACTTTCCCGGTGAAAAAGAGTGTCTCTGAGATGAATCGGCTGGTATCAAGTGGCATCAGCTGGTCTTGGGCGGTCTCGCTCCCCCAAAGCTTTCTCTACCATGTTTATTTCACGGAAGCATCGGTCCGTGTTCCGCCCAATGACATCGAAGTGAGCGTGGTCTGGGGACTTTGTGCTGTTTTGCGCAAACCTCTCTCCTCCCACCACCACTGCTGTGAGCTGCAGTCACTCTGTCCGTTGTACCTGGCTTCCATCTCGTCATGGCTACACTCTCTGCCTCTATCAGCCGACATTGGGCAAATCCGTGGTCATATTTCAATGCTCTTGGCGTTGGCTGCTTCAAACTTGTATAGTCAAAAGCTATCCTATTCAAGTTAGGATTCAATGCAGCATACCCAAGTTATTCAACACTCAAAGCCTTCAATATCTAATCTTGCCATCAATATAACCTCACTCGTTCTTCGGCAGGATGGTGGAGAAGATTGCGCGGCGAAGGGCGACTGGTTCTCGACCATGCTCAAGGGGAAGGTGTTGCGCAAGGTCGTGGAGCAGACAGTCATGATGGCGGTGTATCGTGCATCATGTTCGCCGGCGTGTGCGACCAGATTGAAGCAGGCAAGGATCTCCCTGAAGGTTTGCGGCGTCATATCTGGCAAAGCAGGTCCATGCACTCATCACAAGCTGTCAATATACTCATGCTGCTGCAGGTGCTGTCGGCAATTGGCGATCTATTCACGGGAGCGACGGAGATTTCTCGGTGTATTTTATTTGTATAACACAACTCTCTACCTCACGCCCGCCTTCCCCTCTTCCAACGTCCTTGTTCACACCTCCCTGCCCAGGAAGCCGATGTCTCCGTGCATGGGCACCGCAATCTGTACATCACCAATGACCTCGTTGAACTGCTCGTCACGCACAACAACTACAACTGTATCCGACTGATGTGCAGGGCGATGTCTCCGTGAAGCTCCCGCCGTGGCGCCGACAGACAAGTCACTCTGCACGTCGTGCGACACGTACAACACCTTCATGGAGACATACACCAAAGGCAACATGGTCAAGGCGAAGATATCGTGGGAACGTTTGCAAAATGGTACACTCTGCTCTCTCTTTCCCGGAATGCAAAAATGAAATGAAAACTTATTTTGCGGGTGCAGATATCCCCACCTGCAGGACACGGGCGGGCTCTTTGTCGCGGTGCTTGAGCGCACGGGCACGCAAACAGTGGGGAATCGGGGAGGGTGGCGGGTAGGCGTTGGCGAGGATCAGCTGGGCGCGAGGGTCAGCTGGTGGTGGTGGCAACAAGCAAGGCACACAGCAATGGCAGGCGGGGCACAGGAAGCAGCAAACCCCAATGTATTTTATAGTAGCATTGAAAAATTGATGGCTTTAAAAAATTTGTACCAGCTGAGACCAACCAATACAAAGTCTCACATCTCTCCGTGATATCAAGTGGTATCAACTGGTCTAAAACTAGTAATTTTGGAATTCTCGAGACCACTTGATACCAGCTGATACCACGCGATTTCTCCCATGGTGCTGTTTTCACTGGGGGGGAATGTGAAGAAATGGGGGAGGTTTCTTTTTTTTCTTCTTTTTTTTTGAATCCTTGTTTATTCTCCTTTGTGCCTAGGGCATATGGTAGAGATTATACTTGGCTTCTATTTATGTACTTAATCAACTGCATAATTTAGAAATTCTTCTACTCGAAACATGACCTGGATGATGGACCTAGGTAATGTGGCACAGCCACCTGTCTAACATCCGGGAACTCCCGAACATTATAATCCTCCCACCTTTATTCTTTGGTCCTGGCCCGTCTTCATGTCCCAGACCTCTAACCAGTCAGCATCCTTCCCAATTTCCCCTAAATCCTTTTTCGGACCCAGACTAACACAAATTCCCTTTCTCAGCACAGTGCAGTGATGCACCAACTCCTTTGTTTCAGCCCGATCGAAACTCCCAGGCAACTTCCACTGGGATAAACCACTGCCTAACAATGCTGCTTCTTGCAGCTGGGGCAGCAACAAATTTCCGTGTGTGAACACAGTGCTGCGAAGTTGGAATATGCTGGCCAATGGGTGATTTCCTGCGGGAATCCAAATAGAGACAGATGTTGTTGATGGAAGGAATGATGGTGATTGCAGATCACGGAACATCGCGAAAGAAGAACACCCACACAAGACCAAAGCTCGGGAGTCGGCAATGGAGAAACCGAGAAGTGTCAAAGTGTTTTCTTCTCGGTGGTGGGGGGTTTGAACCTGGCCCAAAAAACCCGTAAACCAGGTTACGTGTTGAAATGCGCACGGTGGACCACTACACCACCGTGGCCCCCTGGGGGTTATGAAGTTTGTATGTTCATCAGAGCTCTGGTGCATGAGTAAAAGCGAAAATACGGAAGTCCGGTCCAAACACCGAAAAGGGCATGATATCAGAAATCTTTGATCTGCCCACCTCTTGTCCCCATTGCTCGAAGAATATTAATGGTCTGGTAGCAAAATGACGCTTGTCTTGAGGAAGAGTCACTGCACATCTTTTGGACCAATTCAATGGAAAGCTTGGTATCTTGTCTCTAGGGCTCCAACCATTTAGTTTCCGTTTGAAGATCTGGTCAAATCAAATGGAAATGGTAATAAAATGGTTTAAAACCATTTGAAAACTATTTAGACAGTATTTTTGCAGGAAAAACTAAAAGCACAGTTGAAGCTAGGTATATGCTCACTGATACTTTGTACAGTGGTTGGGTTGAGTATTAAGCTTCCCTATAGGACACTGGGTGGTACAGAGGGGGATCTTCACTCCCATCTTCCCGCCATCAGTGATGATAATCCCAATCAGGATAGATCCGCCAACAGACCTTTTAAAATTTAAACACAACGAGACACGACCTCGTGATCATTATTTTGAGGCAAATTTGGAGGGGACCAAACCAGCTTTCTGGTATGGTGATATGCCTACGGTGCGTCTGAGAGCGGAGCTAAAACAAGACCAAAATGGGGAAAGGGGAGTGTGTTGGGAGCCGCTCGAAGGGCCGCAGAATGGTGTGATGTGCGAGGTGTTCAAACAAGGTCAGTGCTCGTTTTATCGACACAATGACAACAAACGTAGTGTCAAGGTTTTATAGCAGAAATAAACTGCTCGGGGACGTTGGGAATGGCGAGGACGATGCAGAGGACGGCGAGGGACACAGGAGACGACGATGGACACAGTGGAGAGAGAGAGAGGGAGCGGGAGCGAAGTCAAATGAAATTGAACAGAGGGGAAAAGCCTTGTTGTTTTCACAGTACAAAGTACCTAGGTTTTTATACTACTGAGAGTACAGGAAAGAATAAATAAAATACTACACAAGCATGAATGGAATAATTCGGAAAACCTAGTAGCCGGAGATTTGAGCGTGAGCATATGGTTGAAATGCCAAGCCGATGGCCGGGATGGCCGAAATAAATGAACATGGTTGGTAAATGAGTAATGAGACCGGAAAATTGAAAGAATAAGGAAAGGTATCGGGGAATTCGTGTATCCGATGTCGTGGGAGGGCTGTGGCGATGGAGATGTGGCGTGCGGGGTGACAACAGAGACAATGGAGGCGGTGGATGGCAAGTTGACATGTTGGCGGATCAGTGGAATTCAGGGACCAGCGGCGTACCATGTTCATCAATGGCATTCACTAGGACTTCAAGTATGATCAACCACATGTGCTAGGGTATTTTGAATTTTAAAACCGTTTGGAAGGGGAAATTGGGATTCGAAAAATGGATATAAGGTCGAAAAGTTTTTTTCAACCTCAAGCTGACCTCCTCTCCCCCCCCTCCTTCCTAATATGGAAGGAGTTTCCCAACCCTGGAGGCAGCCCGGCCCTCTGCGGCGAGCCGCCGCCTTCCAACTTGCGTTCTACCATATTCCTTGATGTTATACATGCTTGGCAGTACTTTCCACTGGGTCTTAGTTATGAGCCAACTCATCTGAATTCCTCCAGTTAAAAAGATTTCTGGCCTGCAAACCAGGCATACTTGGCACAAACTAGGCTTGGACCAGAGAATTCTCGGATTCAGAGCCTGAATATTTCTGATACCCTTCCTAGAGGCTTGGGTGTGTCTCTCACAACCTAATAGCACCCCTAGGACACTCTATTCACCATTTTGAAACCCTGGATAATATGCACTAAAAGTTTTTTTCAGCCTTGCCTTCCATTCCTGCAAAGCTTTTCAGAGTTGAAGCCCTTTTAGGCCGCATTCACAAAATCAAGCTGTCAGACTCGAACGGGGCACTGGGTCCAGTCCACCACATCCCTGCTAGTGTGCACACTGTGCGTCTGAAACCCGTACTGTGACCGTAAATGTGCAGCTGATGCCCTGGGCCTCTACCAACTCAGCTGACTTGGACGAGAAGAAATTCACGTTACTGGAGCTCACGCCAACACACTATCACCCTTGCTGGCAGCTGGCCTCTCCGCTCGCTTGACTCGCAAAAATTGTCTTCCCTTTCTCAGAACATCCTTCAAATTCATCAGATCTCAATGAGGCTTGGGGCTCTGTGGCAGCCTCGGTTTCAGTGTCCTGGATTCCTTGTCCTGCATGATGTGCTGGACGGTATCCATGGCCCTGCTGATGTTCCTGAAAATGGCGGAAAATTGACTCACCATATCTCATGAAACAAAATGGCCCCATGCAGACAAAGGCTCCTTGAAGGGCACCAAAATAAATGCCAGGCTCCCACTTGGAGGCTGAAGATGTTGATAATTTTGAGCAAGACAATCACTATATCAACACTTTTAGTCCAAGGTACATCGTAGACAGGACAGAGGAGAGAAGAGAACATGAAGAATCAAAGGTTACATGCAGCAGTACACTACTGGGAGCAAGACAAGACGAGACATGCAAGACATAGGTAGTCGACTAGGCTCGAATCCAGCCTGTCATATCAAAATCCTTGTGTTGATAGACAGGCTGGTCGATCGGAGTTTGAAATCCCAATACGCGTAAATTGTCCCAAAAAGGCTATTAGATAAGTCAGCGTCGTTTGACCTTCGGGGGAGAGTTAAATAGTGAAGACAAAGGAAGACATACTGGGCATTTGCTTTGGTCATTTCCACCTGGACTGAGGACTGGGTATTATTTTCAGTTCATGTTGCCAGTGTTTATATCAAATGTTATCGGCCCAGCTCCGCCAAAAGACTGCTTTCAAATAGCCTTTTTGGGATAATTTACACGCATCGGGAATTCAAATTCCGATCAACCGGTCTGTCTATCGACACACTTCAGCCTACAGTTTCGATACAACAGATGGTCTCCAGTCTAGTAGTCGACCTGATGGGAGTACCACACATGAATAAGGCAACTAATAGTGCAGCACGCTACCTGGGAACCCTCTGCGCCCTTCTTAGGCTTTGCACAGCAACAATCCCAAGTGTCAACAACAGTCCGGTCCTGTCATTGTGGGAAAGTGGGAGCGCTGGCAAGATTTCTCGTCTCAATTGCGTCTCAGAATGATTTCCATGGGAAAAAATCCTGGATGTCACCCATTAGGATAAACACACATTTTCTGGAGATGAAACAATATATGTACATGCATCGGAATCTTGACATCTGTCATTAGTTCCGATAGTTTCAACCAACAAACAACATTTACGTCGCCCTTCATTTTTCTCAACAACAAAAAGTTGAATTGCAATCAGCTAGTGATGGACACTGTGTTCTGCAGTTTTAGTTGCAGTTGGTTATGTGAAATCTGGATTTAGACCAAAGCACAGAATAATGTTGATAAGTACACCATGTTGGCCCCACACTCTAATCAATGGTCCAATAGATAACTCGTGTAATTACATGTGCATGCAACATTGATCTGGTTGGCTGTGTTCCCTAACCGTCAATCCTGAGTGAAGGTTGGACACAAAGTAGGAAAAAAGAAAGAATAATAAATAACGTGTATGTCAATGGGCACACATTTCACTGATGGTCTAGCAGAAAACATGAAGCTTGAGTGTAAGTTTGAACAATGAATATGTAACCATGGATCAAGGATGAACCTTCAATTTTGCCCCGGCACTTCTGCGCCTTAAAGTTGTCAGCTGCCACCCAAAGGTCAGTGCTACCTCATGCTCCGACCTTCCAGTCCTTCAAAGGGTTGGAAAACATGCAGACAACAAAGTGCATGTCCCTTGTGGGCGGATTCATTGCCAGGGACTGCGCAGTGTGGGGGAGCATCATCGAAACTAGAACTTGCAGATGCAGACATTGCATCAAGGGAGGAGGACCGTTGAGTGCGCGTCATTGTGCAGGCAGAGATGGGTGAGACAGGGCAGCACTGCGAAGCTGGGATAGACCACTGCATCAATTTGGCCTCAGAGATCCACATGTGCGAGGGTGTGGAACACCAAGATGCTGAGGTCAATGGCAGGATGACCACCAAAGAGAGACGGACTGCTGCTCCAGCGATGGAGTTGGGACAGATGTGACAGGGATGGGAGTAAATCAGGTCTCTGATCACCCGAAAGAGACTGCAACTGTGGCCTGCAAAGCCGCAATAATCTTCCGTCGACCAGGCCCCGTCCGAGCAGCGAAGAAGCAATACATGCTGAATGCTGTTTGCCAGCACATGGGGTCTCAGCTGAAAGACCCGGTGGCCAGCTACAGTGCTGGGAGAGTTATTGATGTGGAGTATTCTGTACAATAAAGACTCTATCCTGGGCAGTGTTGGCCAGTCAGTGACCCGAACTGACTAGTCATTTTTGATACTGTAGTATTTCGTTCAATTTGTAAGCCCCTTTGGGGTGTGACATCATCTTACAAATCATACCTTTCATACGAGGCCCTGTGACAAATGTGACTTACGAAAAAAATTTGTAAGCCCGCTTTTCCGAGCGCCCAGCCCGCCTCCGCCTCCGCCAGCCTCCATAGAGCCGCAAAGGAAAGAAGAAGCACTTAGGAGCCCACAAAATCTGCTAGAAAAGCAGTTCACATGCTTCAGTACAGGATAGTGTTGCCGATGTCTGGTCAGGTCCTGTTTTTCGTTAAAAAATCCGAACTCCGAACCTGACCTGGGGTCCGGTGCAGGAAATTTTGCATACCCCGAACCGAAAATCGGTCCAGTCCCAGTCCAGAATGGGTCTGGTTCGGGTTCTGAACAGGTTCGGACCTGAAAGAACCTCAAAAATATACAAAATGATCAGCAGCTTTTCAGCGACCATTTTTGGCCATATCGCACGTGTAAATGGGCCTCCAACCTACCAGGGAGGGCTCACATGCAACCCAGTGTGCTGCATTTGGAAAAACATGTGCAGGTACCACAAAAACGGTAAGGTCAAAATGGGGAAAGGATGAACATGCAGCGGATCTCTGTATGCAATGTTCAGAGATTTTTTGGTGACAACCAGAAAAGGTGCTTGTATACTAGGGTGCTTTCATGATTAGCTTGCAGTGTGGGGAGAATGACCAAACCAACGGGAAGCTACCGTAAGATGAACAGAGACCCGTCTTGGACGCGTCGACTACGACACGTCAATTGATGTCCCAATTCAGAGCTTATAGGGTCACGTAACTGCAGTGCTTGCTCAGAAAACCTGAAATTGTTCGCAAAACTTGCAGGTTCGAACATGTTCGAACAGGTCCGGTAAAATTTGAAAATCCTCGAACCCGAACAACTGTCCATCAGCGGAAGCATCTCTGTACTATTTGTAGCCACACAAAATAAAATGGTGCCCCACAGGGCCGCTCCCGCCTTTTTTTACTCATTTTCCAGCCTGACGGACTCTTTCGTATAGTACCTTTGTGATGCTGTGACTTACGAATTTTTTCGTGAATTCTTGGGGGTGTGACACGTGACTATACGAATTGAACGAAATACTACAGTAGTCAGTGACTAGTCACCACGTCACGCAAGTGACATGACTTCCGCATTTAGCTGAGTGGCCACTCCCATGCCTGCCCAATGTGCGACCCATGCAAGACGCATCTCATTTTTGCTCTTTCGTCTGAAGTCTTGACAAATGGCATGAGATATAATTATTCTAGCATGCAAGACATCTCATTTCCGTCCCCTATCGGGTTTCCTCACCAAATGGGAGCGTTTGAATCTGTCAATGTGAGAATATGAGAACCATCTCATTTCCGTTCTCTGGTCGGAATTCTTCAGGGGAATGGTATCTTGTATCAGTATTCAAAATCTCATTTCCGCTCTCTCGTCGCGTTTCTTTAGCCAATGAGATGTCCTATCAATATATTAATGTGAGCAACATCTCATTTCAATTTTCCGTCTGTTCTCTTTCGAATTCTTCAGGGAAATAGTATCTTATATCAGTATTCAAACATGTGATACATCTAATTTCTGTTCTCTCGTCGCATTTCTTTAGCCAATGAGATGTTCTATCAATATATTAATGTGAGCAACATCTCATTTCAATTTTCCGTCCATTCTCTCTTCGGAATTCTTCAGGGAAATAGTATCTTATATCAGTATTCAAACATGTGCTACATCTAATTTCCGTGCTCTCGTCCCTGTGTTATCAATCTATTAATGTGAGCAACATCCCATTTCCATGCGCTTGTTGGGACCCCTCAGCAACTTGGCCTGTTCCATCCCACCGCTATTTTCACAGATCTAGGAGATATCTAGGGTGCTTTCTCGGATGTGCCAAGGACTGTGAAACATATAATAGGATCAATGGACACATACATAAGGCGCAGCCCTCATCGCTCGTGAGCCCTCTCAAATTCTGGAATCCTTGCCTATATTTCTCTATGGCTCCTAAATGGTACCGCACTTTGTTTGAGGAGCATCCATTGAAGTCTAGCGACCCAAGTGCTCGAACATCGGGTGGTAACCTCTAATATCCCTTGCTTGATACATTATTCTGACTTATGCCTTGTCTAGGTAAACTCCGCGTTATTGGCAAAGTGTGCTTGACACAGCGCATTGACCATGATCAAAGCATGGACCGCCAGGCTGGGAATGAAGTGCGGACCAGAGATATTTTGGCTCTTTCATGTCTGTCCATTTATTATTTGTGGAAAACCAATGGCCTAAACATGCTGCAGATTTCAATGAGGGAGACAATGACCCAAGAAAGATCTGGAGGCAGGATAGGGTCAACAATCTCCTCAACCACCTCCATTCTTGCGTCCTGCAGTCATCCCATATCCGAGAGCAAGCCCAGACCGAACACAACAAGCGCAATGAGTGTAAAAATCATGACAGAACACCATGTGCAAATCGTGCTGCTCCTCCCTTGGGCCATGGCCCCATGCAACCTGCAATGGTATTTGCCCTGGATCCAAATCTCCCCCTCCCACCCAGTCAGGCTGGCTCCCATCTGCAGACTTTTGAACTGCAGCTGCTGTGGATTAAATCTAGCCGGCCCGAGGGTTTTGAATACTCCCCTCCAGGGTCTGTTGGACCTTTCGATTCAATTTCTCAGGCCAGCGGACCCTCCCTGTCCCGTCATCTGTCTCTTCATTCCTCTGAATCCAATGCATCATCTTTATCCAGTGCCAACAAACGTCGTCGGGTGGCTAGTCACACACCAACATTTATTCCCGTCTGGACTGAAGGACAACAGGCTGCATTCGAGTGTGGCCTTGCTAGAATCACTGTTTCTGCTGGCTTTGCTCTTGCATGGGTCGAAAACCCCGAGGTGGCCGCTTTTTTTCAGATGTTCTTGCCACAGGCAAATCTGCCTAGCCGCAGAGTTTTGGCCCATCAAATTATCCTGCAAACTCTTGCCATTATGCGGAAAAATCTGCAGATTCAACTGGGCACTGTAGGAACAGTTCAAGCAGATGGCTGAACCAGTCTCAATTTCCATCATCTCATCGCATTTATGTTTGCGGCACAGGGAAAGGTTCATACCATCTGTGTCCATGATGCCTCCCTCGAGTGTAAGACAGCGGACAATTTTTTGAAGTTGATGCTCGAGGTTATTGACACTCTGCGGAAGGATTGGGGTGTTGAACCAATTGCATTTACCACAGATGCCTCTGGCGAATCCAGAAAGGCTCGCCATCTTCTTCTTCAGCAGATGCCTTCCTTCATTACACCCGATTGCTATGCTCATCAGGTCAATCTCATTGTCGGAGATTACTTTAAGGTACATAGGCCAGTGTATTGATTAACTAGAACAATAATTGATTTTTCCAAGGTGGACAAAGGCTTTCTCAAATATAGCAAGCACACCACCGACCTTGTTGCTTGGCTTTGCAGCAAGACTTTTGTTCTTGCTCTCATTCGCAAGATACAGATTGAAAATTGCTGCCACCCAGTTTCAATTATACGTGCTGTTCTTACTCGCTGGACAGCACATTATCTGGCATATTGCAGGTTGCTGGAGGTCAAGCTGACACTCCAAACACTTGCTCTGCAGGATTCTATGCACCCTGCCAAAAACAAACTGCTTACTACCGGAGACAAGAAGGTGAAAACCAAGGCAGTAGCAATGGTCAAGATGATTAACAACCAACACTTCTGGAATGCAATTGAATGGTAACATTTATGGCTTACACTGTCTGGTGGCTAACATTTTATTAGAATGAAGAAACACTTGGAACCACTTGCCATTGCAACAAATATCATGCAAGCTAACTTTTGCCGCCTTGATGAGGTCCTCCTCACACTCGGAAATTTGTACCGTGCTTTTGACAGCCTTAAGGAACCCGTCGACCGCCATGTTTGAAAGGCTGTGCTAGCTAGCATCGAGTTGCATTGGAGTAAATGTGACCAAGATGTCTTCATTGCAGCATGGCTCTTGAACATGTTCCTTTCATCTGCTTGGCTCAAAGAGCTGCCATTCTTGTCAATGCAGGGCATTTTGTCCCTATTTTCTCGTCTACACAAACACTTTTTCAACTCTGGGCTGGAAGTCAATGTCCAACTAATGGAGGACACCCAGAATTATTTCAAACAGGCCGGAAGATTTAGGGATCTGGATTCAATCAAGGAAACTATCCTGGTGCAGGCATTGCAAAATGTAAGTTTCCAAATGGCATTGTCTTTTTGTTTCTAATTTCAGTGAACAATGTGCTCTGAACTAAACCCAAACAATCCAATTATCACCCAAATATAACCCAAGTCTTTCCAATATAAGCAGTGATGCCCACAGAAATAAGACAAGGATCAGAAATAGGCCGATCAGAGGAAGCAAGAGCTGAGATACAGACGAGTGGTAGTCCCTTGTACAGGGCCTAACAATAGGTTGAAGGGAAGGTATAAGATTCCCACAGAAAGATGAACCTTCACTACAAGATATCACCAGGAATTGGCCTGAGCAATAATCGAGCAATGGAAATAAGCAAGAAACCTCATAGAGGTGAAGAATAGACTATTTCCACGAGGATATATGCCTGAAAGCTTATTTCCCAGAGAACCCGATGACGATTGACGATTGATGATTGACGATGAATGATGAGCGATACAATTTGACAATTTGACAATTTGACGATGAGCGATGACGATGACAATAAAATGATTTCGATTCCAGAACTATGTAGCCTCAATCACGCCCTAAGACATTTCCAGTAACCAACTCCTGATTCCAACAGAAAGGTTTCCCAATGTTAAAGTCCAACGACAATACAGACTGTGCCAACCCCAGAAATAGCCCAAATCGCAAGCGTTATGCCTGTGGAAGCTTGGTGTTACATGAGCAAGCTTGGCGAGCTCACGGATCAACTGTGGGGCTGTGGATATATTACGTAGTGCACGCGCATTCACGGATCCTTATCCATTTGCCTTTGTACCACCACCTTCTGTGTACTTACCAGGCCAAACATTCTCTTGCTGTGTTGTTCTTGCTACCCGGGTCCCCTGCCGCACAGTAAATTCTCTACATGCCTACTAGTACAAGGGGATTCTGTGTCCTACTCGTAATAATGTCCCAACTACTTACACAAATCCCACAATCATATGAAAGTTCTCAAACCAAGCAGAAATTAGTAAAATGACCCGAGATCGCCCCTCCTTTCCCGTTTATCCGTCAGAAGAATGTCTACGAGCGTATTGCCATTGGCCAGTGCCCAGGTAGTCCCTGATTTCCTGACCATGCAGCTTTTTTCATCCAGGATATTTGAAAACACCAGTCCCCTGGCTGACTGATATTGCGTTGTCTGCCTATCTCCTTTGTCTCCTGCCCCTTTCCCATCGCTCCTGACCATCAGGTCTTATTCCCCTGGTCTCCAGCTTTCCATAGATACCCATAGTGTACTTTCTTCCCAGAAAGGTTTCTTATTCCCAACTTCGCTTCCTCGGAATAAGATCAATCCCATCAGATTGTCTTAACCGACCTTTGCTTATCCCAGAACTCCTCTGGTATGAGCTTCTCCGAACCTCGCACACCTGTCACATGGAAGGCTTTGCCTTTAGTGGAGCAGAAATAAGCTTATTCCCGCATGTCCCATTGTAAGTATCTCTGGTGTAAGGGCAACCTCAGCTCGGCGCAGAGCGCGGGAGACTAGCGGGAGAATCCGAAGCAACTCAATTGAATAGTACTAAATACAGGTTTCTAGAATACGCACCTAGCGGGAGAATCCGAAGAGAAGAAAGGATGAGGATTCTCACGCTAGGCGAGGTTTTTAAGTACTAGCCAGTAGCACGTGTCCGGAGGGATCGGCAGAGGTCTCGAGCTTGATCACACAGCACGTGCCAGTGAGAGCGGCCGGACGGACGGAAGGGAACAGAGTCCGGAGGGACGGGAGGTGACGTTCCGGATGGAGGCGCAGGCTGGGGTGCGAGTCCGGAGGCCGGACGAAGGATCGGACGAGGAAGTGGGGCAGTGCGATGGGCCGGAGCCGGACGGACGGACGGATGGACGGGCGGACGGGCGGTTCCCCTGACATCACCCCCCCCTTGGAATGCGGCGTCCCGACGCATGAATCGGACCTGGGCGTCGCGCCTCCGGAACGAGAGCGAGTCGAAAGCGGCCGAGGCGATCCGGCGCGGGGCGTTGGGGTAGCGGCGATAGTAGGCATCGATGGCGTCTCGAGCGAAGACGTCGGAGTGCTTTACCCATTTATTGTGTTCCGGGCCGTAGCCTTTCCACCGCACCATGTACCAGAGGCTGCCATAACGGACCTTCGCTTCTAGGATCTCCTCGACCTCCCATTGAACGTCGTCGTCCGTCTGAAGGACGGGTGGGGGTTCGTCGTTCCGGGGGCGTCCGGGGAACGGGTCCGGTTCGGCGAGCTGGAGTTTCACCACCGGAAAGACCGGGTGGAGCTGGGAGTACCGGGGGGGGAGCTCGAGCTTGTACGCACCCTTTCCGACAACCTTCACGACCTTGAAGGGGCCGAGGCGTTTGTCCGCGAATTTGACGGACGGACGGGTCGTCCGGATGTCGGAGGCGTCTAGCCAGACTCGGTCGCCTACTTTGATCTCCGGGGCGGGCGTGCGTCGGCGATCGTAGTACAGCTTGAACTCGTCTTTGGCCTTAACGAGCGCGGCTTTGGCTTCCGAGACTCCGGACGCGATCCGGTCGCGGAACTCGTTCGCGGATTCCACGTTCGAGCGCAGTCCGTTGGGCTCGAATCCCATCCGGGGGAGCCTTCCGGTGTCCGTCATGAACGGGACTTGCTGCGTCGAGGAGTGGACGTGGTTGTTGTACGCGAACTCCGCGGCCGGGAGGAGCTCGTCCCAGTCGTCTTGTTTGTAGTTCGTGAAGATCCGGACGAACTGCTCGAGTTCCTGGTTGACGCGTTCGGTCTGGCCATCGGTCTGCGGGTGGTAGGCGGTGGAGGTCGCTGGTTCTATCCCGATGAGGCGCCACAGTTCCGTGGTGAACTCCGCGACGAACTGCGGCCCACGGTCGGAGATGTATTTCCGGGGGGTTCCGTGGTGCCTCCAGACGTTCCGGTAGTAGAGCCGAGCGGCTCCGACCGCGCCAAGGCCGGTGTGGCACTCGTTGAAATGGGCCCGCTTACCCAGGACGTCGACTACGACCATGACCGCGTCGAACCCGTGCGCGTCTGGGAGCTCGACGATGAAGTCCACCGAGACGGTGTCCCAACGTTCTTCCGGGATTTCGGTCGGGTGGAGCTCTCCGTGGGGCAGCTTCCGAAGCGCCTTCGTCCGGTTGCACGGATCGCAGGTCCGGACGTATTGGCCGACGTGACGGGACAGCTGGGGCCACCAGTAATTCCGGGAGATGAGCTCGAGGGTTTTGAAGCGTCCGGCGTGTCCGGCGACCCGGGTGTCGTGGTGCAGGGCGATGATTCGGCGCCGGAGGTCCTTATTCCGCGGTACGACGACCTTACCGCGGTAGTAAAGGAGCCCTTCTGCGACACGCCACTCGGACGACCGGGGGGGGCGAACGTTCCGGTTCTTGAGGAGTTCTCGCGCGACAAGCGCGACGGGGTCCTCAAGGTCCGGCTCACCCGTGAAGGCCTCCCGGACGTCACGAAGGAGGGGGACCTCGGGTCCGGCCACCACGACACCTTCCAGTGCGCGGACGTGGAACAAGTCCGGGCGAAGAAGGGTAACGTCCGTGTTGTCCGAGCCCACTCCGTGGTCCGGACGGCGGGACAGCGCGTCCGGACGGCCCATGAGGCGTCCGGGCTGGTGGTGGAGCGCGAAGTCAAACCGGGACAGGTACAGGGACCACCGCGCCTGCCTCCGGTTCAAGTTCTGCGCCTTCCGGAAGTACTCCAAGTTTTTGTGGTCCGTCCAGATCTCGACTGGGTGCTGCGTACCTTCGAGGAAGTGTCGCCACTCCTCTAAGGCCCGGATGATCGCAAGCATCTCCTTGTCGTGGATCTCGTAGTTGCGCTGGACGTCACTCAGACTTTTGGAGTAAAACGCGACTGGATGCCACTTCCCGTTCGCGTCCGGCTGAGACAGGACGGCTCCGGTGGCGTAGTCGGAGCTGTCCGCCTCGACCCGGTATGGACGCGACTCGTCGGGCAGGACCAAGACGGGCTCCGCGGTTACCGCATCCTTGAGGGCTTGGAAGGCGGCAGCCGCGGCAGCGGTCCAGGTCCAAGCGACGCTCTTCTTTGTGAGGTCGAAGAGGGGCCGCGCGATATCCGAGAAAGCCCGGATGAATCTCCGGTAGAAGTTCGTGAAGCCGAGGAACTGCTGCACGTCCTTCCGGTTCTCCGGAGCAGGCCAGGCGGCGACTCCGGCGACCTTGACCGGGTCCATCTCGACGTGGTTGTGCGAGATGATGACGCCGAGGTACTCGATCGACGACTTCTCGAACTCGCACTTCTCCGGCCGGAGGTAAAGCTTGTGCGCCCGGAGCCGCCGGAGGACTTCTCGGACGATCTCTCGGTGGCGCGCGAGATTGGAGTGAGCGATGAGGATGTCGTCAAGGTATACCATGACGTCTCCGGACAGGATGAGGTCTTGGAAGATGTCGTTCATCATCGTCTGGAACGTGGCCGGGGAGTTGGTGAGGCCGAAGTACATCACCAGGGGCTCGAAGAGTCCTCGGTTGGTACGGAACGCGGCCTTCCACTCGTCGCCTCCCCGGATCCGGACGTTGTTGAAGCCCCACCGGACGTCGAGTTTTGTGAAGAACCGGGCTCCCTTTAGGCGGTTAATGAGGTCGTTAATCAGCGGGAGCGGGTATCGGTTCTTCACGGTCATCGCGTTGAGCGCTCGGTAGTCCTGGACGAACCGGAGGCTTCCGTCCTTCTTCTTGATGAAGAAGACCGGAGACGCCATCGGGGATTTGGACGGACGGATCCGGCCGGTGCTCAGCCCATCCTCGATGAACGCGTCGAGTTCCTTCTGCTCGAGGGGGGAGATCGGGTAGACCTTGCAGTTGGCCGGCTTTGCGTCCGGGACGAGTTCGATGGCGTGGTCCCACGTCCGGCGCTCCGGTAACGCGTCGAACGACTCCTTGTCAAAGACGTCGGAGAAGTCCTCGACCCAGGTCGGAACCGAGGTCCCAGGCGGGGCCGAGTTCCGGGCGAAGGCCTCCGCGAGCCGTTGGGAGACGGTGCTCCCGGCGCGGATTTCCTCGGCCGGAGCGAACGCGGTGTAGAGGATCCGGTCGCCTTCCTCTAGCTCGTCATCGTCGTCTTCGTCCGGGTCCGGAGTGAGGTCCGGACAGTCGTCTCCGTCGCCATCCGGATCGTACCCGTCGTCTCCGCACCACTCCTCCGAGTCAATGGCACAGATAGACGGGACGGGACCTTCGCGAAGCTGTCGGAGGATCGCGGCGGAGATCTTCGCGCTGCGACGGACGGCGCGAAGCTCGTCTCGGCAGGTGCTGCAGCTGGTCGGGCAGCGGGTCATCCGGACTTCCTTGGTTTCCCAGTCGATCTCCGGGTTGTGTTTCTGAAGCCAGGAGTAACCGAGGATGACGTGCTGCTTCCCGAGCCGCGTCACGGCGAGTTGGATGCGTTCCGAGTGACCCTTGTAGTTGACGACCATATCGACTACGCCCGTAATGCCTCCGGATGCATTGGGTGTGCCGTCGACGTTGAGGACCGGGATAGGCTGGGAGAGCTTCCGGACGGGAAGGTTGCGGGAGATCACATACTCCGAGTCAATGAAGTCTCCGGTCGCTCCGCAGTCGACCAGACCTTTCACGGACACCTTAGCCGCGGTTTCTACCGACTGCATCTCCAACGGAATGTGCAAGGAGTTCCGGCCCTCCACGGAATCAATAACGTACTGCCGGGGCAGTTTGCGTTCCCATCTCGGACGGTGGACGCGGGGAATGGAAGGGGTTTTTGCCTCCGGGGCGGGAATAGGGGGCTCCGGCCGGGGGGCGGAAGCCGGAGCAGGGGGTGCGTCTTTCGTTTCAACTGCTGATTTATTGGGTATATCTTTGTACAGGCAGGAGTAACGATTAGGGGACGCGACCGAGGGCGCACCGCTCACTCGACCGCGTCCGGAAAACCCTCCGGCTCCGCGTCTCCGGCGTCCGGCTCGGTCGGAAGCCCGGCGGTAGTAGAGAGGCGCGCGAAGAGCTCTCCGAGGAGGTCGTCTCCGAGTTGACGGACGACCTCGTCCAGGACGTCTGCGTGCCGGACGTCTGAGGGAATCGGGCAGTCTCGGGCGAGGTGTCCGGACGCACCGCAGCGGAAGCAAGCGCGCGGTGCGAAGCGCGCGCGGGTCCGGTCAACTTCCATCGGAATGCCAGGCGGAAGGGCGGGCGCCGGCGCGGCTTTGGGAGCAGGCGTGAAGGAGGGGACTGGGAGGAACGTCCCAGTGCGAGGGCGTGCGGCCGGAGCCGGGGCGCGAGTCGGAGGTGCTCCCGCTCGGACGCGGGCGAGGGCGTCGTACTGACGGAAGGCGCGGAGACGCCATCCGGCGTAGTCTAGCAGCGCCGGAGCGGTTCCGGACGTGGTGATCGCTGCGTTGATCCTCGGGTCGAGCCCCGCTCGGTACTTGGTGACGCGGACGAGCGGATCCGTGTACCCAGCCGTGGCGGTGAGTTCCTCGAAGTCGTCCGTGTACCGGTAAACGTCGCGGGAGCCCTGGTAGTAGCTGTGGGTCTCCAGCCGGAGGAGGGCTTGGTCTTGCTCGTTTTCCTCGACGAACCGGAGCCGGAACTCGGACTCGAATTCCCCCAGGACGGGAATGGGAACGGAACGATTGCGGACTGTCGTTCGGCCCATCGTCCGGCCGCGTCTCGCGCCATAAAGGACATGGCGTACCGCACGAGTTTTTCCTCGACGAGCTGTCCGTGGACCATGAAGGCTTCCGGAACCAGTCGGAGGTATGTGAGGACGGAGTGGAGGAACATCCGTCCTTGGGTCCGGTCACCGTCGAAGACGGCCGGGGGGTTCGGTCGGAGAACCGATTTTGCTGCGGGGGTGAGGGTGGTAAAGTCTGGACCCACCGCCGGAGCCGGAGCGGCAGGGACGGGGGCAGTCGCGGGTGGATTTTGGTTGTTGTGTAAAACGCGGAGGAGTAGGGCTTCGATGTTTGCAAGAGAGCCTTCGACTGCGGTCAGCCGGGATTCGGGGTCGGCAGCCGGTTCCGGGACGTAAACATCCGGGAGCTCGGGTGGCGCGGACCCGCTTCCGGGCGTCGGAGCGTCCATCAAGGAGGAGGGGTCGAGGTTGGAAGTCGGGGAGGCCGGAGCGCTAGCGTAGCAGTCCGAGTCCGAGTCTACACCGAACTTCGCAATCTTGACCAGTTGATCCCTTAGATCCTTTCTTCTGCTGTAAGGGCAACCTCAGCTCGGCGCAGAGCGCGGGAGACTAGCGGGAGAATCCGAAGCAACTCAATTGAATAGTACTAAATACAGGTTTCTAGAATACGCACCTAGCGGGAGAATCCGAAGAGAAGAAAGGATGAGGATTCTCACGCTAGGCGAGGTTTTTAAGTACTAGCCAGTAGCACGTGTCCGGAGGGATCGGCAGAGGTCTCGAGCTTGATCACACAGCACGTGCCAGTG
Source organism: Mycena galopus ATCC 62051 (assembly GCA_014925785.1). Classification (NCBI taxonomy): domain Eukaryota; kingdom Fungi; phylum Basidiomycota; class Agaricomycetes; order Agaricales; family Mycenaceae; genus Mycena; species Mycena galopus. The sequence goes on along the minus strand of WIQG01000800.1, from coordinate 6,559 downwards.
AGAGCGGCCGGACGGACGGAAGGGAACAGAGTCCGGAGGGACGGGAGGTGACGTTCCGGATGGAGGCGCAGGCTGGGGTGCGAGTCCGGAGGCCGGACGAAGGATCGGACGAGGAAGTGGGGCAGTGCGATGGGCCGGAGCCGGACGGACGGACGGATGGACGGGCGGACGGGCGGTTCCCCTGACATCTGGCTTATTTCTTGTTGTGGAAATAAGCTCCAGAAAAAGTCTCTTTAGAGGTTTGTGGGCTACACTCTCCTCTACAGTTTTCGAGGCGAGCACTGCAAGTCTGCAGGATAGTCACCTACCCTTTGTACCTGTTACTCTGTGATCTTGACCCTGCCAGCTATACCGAGACCGTATACTAGCTCTCAGGAATAAGCCTATACTGTAATCAGACTATTCTGAAACGCGCAAAAAGTGTGGTGTTTAGGTATAGTTCAATTCCAGACAGTTCATCAGTTCAGAAGCAGAACCCTGACCCCTTAGTGGTTTACAGTATGTTTGCTTACCCTGGCCACACAACGGTTGATCCTCCCCTTATCCAGCTCGCAAATCACCTTCTTTCACTCACCGCTAATTCTGCATCATGTGAACATCTTTTCAGTGTGTTTGGTAACACATTGACCAAGTTACGGAACCAACTCGGAACAGAGACTTTAGTCAACCTTACCGAGCTCAAAATGCTTGTCCGTGATGAGCACATTGGATTGGGCAAGTCACGGGATAGATTAAAGCGCAAGTTTGACCAAGACACTGCATCTGATGATGTGGTTGAATCTTCAGTTGTACCAGTTGCTCCCGTTGCAAGGTTGGCACCTCAACTCAGAGAGCTTGACTGCGGTGGGATCCAAGGAGCCCGAGATTGCTATAGACCCTTCATCGAGGATGGCGACGGCTCGGGATTCATGTCCATGGCAGCCGAGATGGAACTTGTGCTTGCACATGATGAGGATCCCACTGATCTCCCGGCTTGGCCAGGAAAAGACAATATTTCCGTCAAGATTGTCAATTTGTTTGATTTCTCTAATGCTGAATGGGGCTGCTCACACATAGAAATTGCTTGTCAGTGTTTGGCCAATGAGGCTGAGTTGCTTGAGCTTGTTGATTGTGGAGCCACGCCATTGGAGGAGGGGGAAACAATTGGGTTAGATCCAGTGACAGAGGCTGGCTTGAGTGGTTTCTAGTGGAGGATTGGTGGAGTATTAATGTGTCATAATATGCCATGTATTTCTAGGATACCCATATGAATTTTATCTGTGCTAGGGTGGGTGTGAATCGTCTCTATGCGGCCTCCGTCAGGGCACTTTCCCGATTGGGAAATCAGGTTGGTAAGCCATGTCACTCGGGTCACCTGGGTGACCTGACCACACTGACCTCTCGACTAGTCACTGACAAGTCAGTGACTTGGCCAACACTGATCCTGGGGAACATTCTAGCTCAAACTGAAAATAAATTTGATTGCTTACCATTTGAGAATGCGATGAGCCACCTGCAAGAGAGAGGGTATGGTGCCGGAGTCCGACAATGCAGAAGTTTCAACTCATTCCAACTCTGTTATATACCAGACTGTGGGAAAAGGCTATGCTGGATAAGCTGGCCAGTGAACGAAAGCTGGTCGGGATAAGAAAGCTGAAAGCCGAAGGTGAACAGATGTGGGGGATGCTAATGCCACAGAGGTGTTGGGCGAGCTAGACTACCAGCCAGCGAAGAAGATTATGAGCTGGTCAGCCGAAGGGAGTATGGCCGATGGAGGAAGAACAACTTAGACAATGAACAATGAGTCCAAAGATGTTAATAACTAATCTAAAGTACATGCTGGTAGATATGGGGTTTAAATACTAAAGCCGGATCTAATTATTAATATGGAAGTACAAAGGATAAGGCAAATGGGGAACATAACATTGAAGCGAGTACAAGGGAACATACTGATGGGGGTTATGCATGGCGCATGTAGATGGAAAGCGTATGGAGATCCATGCGAAGGCAGATAAATGGGAAACACTCAGAAAACTTCATTGCGTGAAAACCCATCGTCAGTCAAAGGCCGGACGCTAGTCCGAAGACTGGCAGATTGGAGAATATAAGCCAGCGGAGTATGGTGATAAGCCGGGTGGCATAGATATGCTGGTAGGCCGAGATGAGGAGGAGGTACCGGGTGGTACAGGATGTAACAAACTCAGGAGGTAAGGTCGACATTGGTGGCTGCATTGTGGTTGAAGGGAATGGGAGATCCGAGGTCCAGATCAAATAATTTGATGGTTAGGAGAAGGATGCACAGCCATTTGTTCACCAAACATTGTCGAGGGTCTGTTGAATTGTTGAATTGGTTCAAATGGTCACGTGTTACACCCCCTGTCAATTTGAATGTAATGATACGGTATTGATATACCCAGGAATTGATTGAACTAAACTAGGATAAGCACTTGTTCAGCACTATTCACTGCATAATTCAATGTTCTAACTCATCTTGGACAGATAAATAAAAAAAGGAATAATTAAGTCCAGGGGGTGCAGGTATAAAATTTTGAATGGACAACAGTCCATTTTGTCAAGATTGGTTGAATTTGGGGACCCACCCCCCCCAAATTTTATTTTTTGAGAAAAAATTTCCGAGGTTTGAGAACCCACCCACCCCCCGAATCAGGGAATTATTTTAATTAGACATTGCCAGAGTGTAATGTGCTACGAAATATGTGCCTGTGTTGATGCAGAGCCTCCCTCCTCTGCATCATTCTTTCTTTTCGTCCCTTTCTTCGCTGCAACCTTCCCTTTTTTCAGCTTGAGGTGAAGCAATTCATTATCTGTGATCATGAATGCGGCTTTGAAGTCTTCGGGTACCGTTGTGTTCGGATGTTTCAGCTCAATATGAGCTGGCAAGTTATAGGACCAAAAGACATGCTCCCTCGGATGAACTGGTAAGCGACCGTGATTCGGCTGAGAGTCGTGGTGAATCACACAGCGCAGTGGTCGGTTTGTGGAAGGCCCAGATGAGGTGGTTTTCTCGGCGGCCTGTAGGCTGAATTTTCGAAACAAAGGGCATGAAGACTCGGGAACAAATGATTTGTTTGTTTTTCAAGGTCGATGTTGCAGGTACCAGATTGCCTACAAAATCCACAAGGTTCATCACCAATCTGAATATTTGGGTGAGTTGAAATACTTACCCTGCCTGAAATACTGAATCTCACCGGGTGCTTGTGCTTTTCTTGGATACCGTTGAGGCTGGCAGCAATGTGACAGCCTACATGGTCTCGCATCTTCTTCACATTGATCTCAGCCAGACAGAGATGACAAGACTCAAACCCTTCTTTTGGTCCTGCTTGAATAGCAGCAGAGCCATCGGAACTGATGAAGATGAATTCTCCCTTGTCATCTTGGCACGGGAAGGTTGAGGTGGGCTTTGGTCGTGTTGGAAGGAGCTTCACATTTGATTTGACATTGTCCCACAGGAATGATGTTAACACAGTGAGCGTGTCATGCTCGAACTGCCATGTGCATCTACCAGCTGTGTGAGGAACGAGAGAACCTTTAACGCAGTGTGTCATTGAGGCCAGCACATCAACGATACTTGATTTCTTGGTTGCTGATCCATCAACCACAAACGACTCGAAGCAATTGGGCTTCCAGACCCAGACTGATTTCGCCGGGGTAGAACTCGAAGTGGAGGAGGGGATTTCAGGTTTGGAGAGTACAAGAATTTGGCTGCGCAAAATGATTTTGTCCGAAGTGAGTTCTGATTTCGCGATTGAACTGAGATGTGTCTTCTTCTCGTTTTCAATTGCGCTCACACAGATGATAGCCAGGGCAACCTGTCCTTGGATACGAAAATCCATCAAAGGAAGACCTCCCAAGAGCGGGTGCAGGTCGCTGTCTCTGGACAGAGTTTGGCTCATGCAGATTGTATGCAGTGCCTGCCTGCGAACACCATCTCCATCTGAGGCAATGGACCACATGTTGGAAATCGGCCCGATGCACAGTGACCCTCTGCAAAACCGCAGAGGTCTCGATAGAATAAACGTGGTACTTATACAAAAGAGCGACTAATAAGAACAAACGGGGATAGTGCGAGGATTTAACAGCAGTGTGAGATGGATGATCTGGATGAGGAGGGAGAGCTGTTGAGGGAGCAAGAGCTGTAGACAGAGCTGTAATACAGCATTGGGTGTCACAGAACTGAGGCTCTGCATCAGTGTGCATACAGCTCTTTGGCAGTGCGTGGGTGTTTCGATTGTACTTCCAACACACCCCCACAAGCGATAGCACCAAGGCACCCCCACAAACTGGACAAGACATTCACCAGACACCATCGTAGTCCGAGTCGGAATCGTACTCGGCGGCGGCGGCAGTCTCGGTGGAATTCTTCTTCGACTGTTCCCAGCGCAGACGGTCGGGGCAATCCGACTTGAAGTGGCCCTTCTTGTCGCAGAAGTAGCAAGTCTGTGATGATGCCGCAAGGCGTCGAGCAACGAAGGCAACATTGTTGGGATCATGATCTGTGTCAGTAGGGGAAGTGATTGCCGTGCTCTCGTTGGACTGCTGGCGTGTTTCTTCATTGAGCAACCGGCTGATAACGTGCTCAACGGTGAGGTCGGTAGAAGAAGTGGCGTCAAAGTTAATGACGATGGCCTCGTAGGAGGCAGGGAGTCCCATCGTGAGCGCAAGAATTCTGTCTTGGTCTGTGACCACAACCCCGGTGTACTCCATGCGAAGAACCATGGATTGGATGCGACCGATCCATGCTTCCATTGTCTCGGAGTCAAGCTTCCTCGCCGTGAGGAACTGGCGGCGGAGGGCGAGACTAGTCGCAAAGCCAGCGGCGCGGTGCACGCGTTCGAGAGTCTGCCAGATAATCATTGGGTCGCGGGATGTCATGTGGGAGAGCTGGCTCGGCTCCACACATAAGACGAGTTCTGCACGCGCCTCTGCCATCTTCACCACATCTCGTGCAGCAATCAGCCCATTTCGTTCCGCCACCATCTCCACCTCTGTCTTGGCGGTCCCGTCAGATTTGGTTTTGCTCACCAAAACCTGAACCACACCCCATAGTTGCTTTCGCACAAGCACGGCCTCCATACGTAGGTCCCAGTCGTTGGCATAGTTCTTGTTTCCGAGGCGGGCAAAGGTAACACGGTTCGAGTCGGACATGGCGAAAGTGAATCAGAATGGAAAATGTAAAAAGGTGGGTAAAATCGTATCGAATGCCTCGTTGTCGCGAGGACTTTCTCCTTCGTCGGCAATGAAGGGTCTCGGTGCCTTGTTGTCGCAAGGGCTTTCTCCCTCGTCGTCAATGAGGGGTGTCGTCTGCCTAAGTCTTCGTCGTCGTGAAGGACTTCCAGCTGCCGGGGTTCGTCGTACCGGCGGGGTGCACCTCCGTTCGTCGTGGAGGGGAAGGATAAGAATCCGAACTATACGTCAATGGAGTCCAGATAATGGCAGCGAGATCGAGGGTATGAGTGTATGCGGTTTTGTGTTGGAAATCGGCCCGATGCACAGTGACCCTCTGCAAAACCGCAGAGGTCTCGATAGAATAAACGTGGTACTTATACAAAAGAGCGACTAATAAGAACGAACGGGGATAGTGCGAGGATTTAACAGCAGTGTGAGATGGATGATCTGGATGAGGAGGGAGAGCTGTTGAGGGAGCAAGAGCTGTAGACAGAGCTGTAATACAGCATTGGGTGTCACAGAACTGAGGCTCTGCATCAGTGTGCATACAGCTCTTTGGCAGTGCGTGGGTGTTTCGATTGTACTTCCAACACCACAATGGGCCATAAAATGCCTCGTCATGAGGCAACTCCTTCCACGTTTGAACAATCATCCTAATCTACTCTATTTGCTTTGGATCTGTTTCGTGTTTCGAAGTCCCGGAGATCATCAAGGGGACAGGTGTATAGAACTCTGGGTGGAATGGCGCAATTGCTGCGACGGTTGCTTCAGTAGCACGGGTCAGAGTTCCCTCCTGACTGTGGGACAATACATTTCACAGGATGCAGCATCTTCCCGAGCGAAGCCAACAACTGCATCGCAATCAGTGTCATACCTCAGCCTGTATTCAACAGCAATCTCATCAATGAGAAGGGAAAATCCGCGCTTTGGAAGCGCAGTTTCGTCATTCCAAAAGACACGAGTTTCGTGAATGGAAAGAAGATTTGCTTTGATTTCTTTCGAATCAGGGAAGGCGACACAACAACAAATGTCCGGAAAGACACCCTTCGACTGGACGGTCCGGATAGACGGCAGGCTTAGAGCTTTGGATAATGCATAACAAAGCTTCAGCCCGCCAAGGTCAAGAACCAACCGCTGAAGATCAAGATTGTTCTCCTGAAATAAGGTGTTAGATTTCGGAGCTCTTGAATGAAAAGCGAATTACCGTATAGCTCTTCACATGGTAAGCACCACGCAATGAGAGCTCAAGGCGATTGACCATCTCAGATACGGACCGCTTTTGCTCCATGGCAACTGAAACAAGTCGCCCAACCGAGCTATATCAACCAAAAAAGGAAATGTTTCTTGTTGGATGAAAACCAACTGTGAAACAAGCAGTATCAGGTTCAATTAT
>WIQG01000799.1:0-27663 GCA_014925785.1 Mycena galopus ATCC 62051 | reverse complement strand
AATTCGAACGGGCGATACGGCTCCGGAGGGGGATTCGAGAACGAAGCTCGACCAGACGAGCTTGAGCGGAGATGGTCGGCGCTTCGGCGAAATCCATAATAGTGAGCGGGTATCCAGCCGAACGGCAAGCTGCTGTGACGCGGATGCATGAGATGCTATCGCCTCCAGAGCTGTAAAAATCGACGTCAAGCGAAATGCTCGACGCTGGCCGATGAAGGGCCATCGCCCAAGCATCCCTGATCACTTGTTCAATCGGTGACACGGTCTGCTCGAGATGCACACCGTTGGTGTGCCTGTTGTCGAGGTACACACCGTTGCTCTTGCCGTTGCCGTGCGCGGATGTGGACTTTTTCGCCTCCAGTGCAATTTGCTCGAGACGAGCGCGATCCAGTTTCCCATTCGTCGTGACGGGCAGAGCGGAAAGTGGAATAGTAGCGCTGGGAAGCATGTATCGAGGAAGTCGCTGGCTCATAGCGGCGTTGGCGTTCCGCAGCACGGTCTTCTACAGCGTCCTGTGGAGCAGATAGCGCTCAGCTACTACTTAGCAATTCAAGGAAAACAAGCTAACCTTATCAAGCTCAACAAATGCAATGAGCTCCTCCGCGCCCATCCGCACTCGCTTGACCACGCTTGATACCTTCACGCCCTCTACCCCGCCTAACACCGCCTCGATCTCGCCCGTTTCGATTCGTTGCCCGCGAATTTTCACCTGTGTATCCGCACGCCCAATATAGAACAAGGCAAACCCTTCAGATCCCTCCCCCCCTTTATCGGGAGCCCATACACACAGGTCGTTCGTATTGTACATCCGCCCCCATCGCCGTGGAACGGGTCCGGTGCATACGCCTTCATGGTCAGGTCATCGCGGCCCAGATACCCCGCGATACCTGCGGCCCGCCGACCCAGAGGCGTCCGGGGACGCCCACGGGGCAGAGGTGCTTGTGCTCATCCAGAATGTACAGCCGGTTCGCGCCGAAGGGTCGGCCGAATATTCCCGGCGGCGAGAAAGGAACAATGGGGGTGAACACCACCATGACCGTCGCTTCAGTGGGAGCGCCCTGCAGAAAAGTGATAAGTGAAAGGCATCTTCTGTTAGATGCCATTAGTACTTACCCCGTTGTAAAGTTTGATTCTGGGGTGATAACGTAGAAACGTTTGCGACACAGCAGGGGTGAGCGCTTCACCAGATGAATATACGGTGGTCAGGGAGGGAACTTCGGCGGGGTCGACGAGCGAAAGGACGGTGGGTGTGGTTTCCAGGAAGGTGATCGCCATCGACCGCATAGTCCCCGTCAAGTCGTTGAGCATCTCGCTCTCGGACGGGATGCAGAGTGTGCCACCGGAACTGAGAGTTAGAAATATGTCCCAGACAGACTATTGGTTGGTTAGTTCTACTGAAAAGGTATTCCCATTGAATACGCACATAATCAAACGCATAATTCGAAAACATCAGCGTGCGAAGACTTTGGCCCTGCCTTCGGAGCTGCTGGTTGGACTCTGGCCCATTTATAACGGAAGAAACGACCGAGGAATGAGTGACCATGACACCCTTGGGTTCCCCCGTCGAGCCTGAGGTGAACATGACGTAGCAGAGATCTTCGCCGTTTGTGGTACTTGAAGGAGGGAGACGAGAGACGGATCCATCTGAGCAGCGCAAGAACTCGTCTACCGAAACAAAGGCGGTGTCGATGTGAGCAGAAATAGCGTCCCGTCGAGACTCTGTGGTGAGGCACAACTTTGCTGAAGTCGTGCGATGGATGGAGCGGATGCGCGTAGAGGGATGACGAACGTCCAAAGGGACATAAGCCGCAGAGGCTTTCAGCTGTCACGATAGTCAAGACGAGATTGCTTGAAGCTTGCCGAAAGACTCACAATAGCCATGATTGCCACCAACATTTCTACCCCTTTGTCGAAAAACAAAAGTACAAGATCTCCCGAGCGAACCCCGAGTTTCTGAACAAGGTGGGTAGCAAGTGCATTGGCCCACTGGTTGAGTTCTCCATAAGTCACAGTGCCTCGAGCATCGGTGGAATGGATTGCCAAATATTCTGGGTTTTCTTCCGCCACTCTCTCGAAATACTCGTGGATCATCGCAGAGAACGTGTGGTCTTCGCATCGAGTCGACGGTGGGGCCACTGCCCACTTGAGAAGAGTATCGCGCTCCGGAGGAGAAACGACCGACAGTTCGGATAGCATTGCGCCATCTGATGCAAGAGAAAGAGCGTCGTGGGCAGCAGTAAATCTACCTGCAGCCCACTCGTTCTCCTGACCGACATCGTAGAAACGGGGAGGCCCGGCAGGCTTTGACGCGTCATCGAGCGGAACATGGATGGTGGACGCTGGTGAGATACGCCGAGACACCACGAGTTCATGGGCGACGTGTGTGGGTGCGAAAATAATTGTCAGGTCGGGTTGCTGCCCGACATTAGCTTTGGAGAGCCCTACGGCTCTGAGAGACTGTAGATATTGAGAGACGGTAACCTCGGGAGAGACAGAAATATTGAAGAAGTAGTCGCGTCCATCGGGGTGAAAGACGCGACAGACGATCGCGTCCTGCTGCTGGAGACGCGTTTTGGCTGCCACCAACACAATGGCGGCGACAGTTTGCGAAAAATCGAGGGACATGGTGGTTTTGGTTTCCACTTTTTTTCAGCTGAATTTGAAGCATTTTAGCTTGCGCGCTTTGGAAGCAGCGTGCGGTGACCGTGTTGCCCTGTCGTCCCGCTAAACAGTATTTGCCGACGTGAGGTGCATTCAGTCAATCGCGAACCTGTTGCGCACCAGCTTCGGCGGGGTCGGTGAGGTTATCTTCGGTTCGGTCATTTCCCTTTTCAAGGAGGTGGGATCTACGCGCTGTCAGCGTGTGCAAAATTTATTATTACTCGGACGGCATACCTATTTTCGGAGAACATTATGCCGGGCTATCCCAAAAATTGCAATACGCACATTTTTGGTCCCCGTTCCGTCATGGTAACAATGCCGTTCGTGGTACGCGACTTCCAGTCGAAAGCCCCTTTCAACATGTCGCTGATGGTTGAGACCTCGCTCTCCGTGAGGTTCATATACTTCTCATCCAGATGAAGCGGAGAGAAGCGATTCTGAGGTTATTTTTTGGACGGTGCTTAGTACTCTTTCAAGTTACTTTACTCTTATTATAAAATTACGCTCTTTGTCTGAAGCTATTTAAGCTCCGCTCAAAGCCTTCAACTCCGCGGTTATCCCGAGATTCTTTCACTTTCCCGTCTGCTTTTGCCGATCTGCCGGTCAATTCCTCATCGATGCCGTTTCAATCAACTCCGATCTTTATCAACTTAAATGACGCTCGGCTTCTCCGTGCGACGTTGCGAAATTAGCTTCTTTCCCCACGCTGAGTCTGAATCCGACACTAACTGGCGAGTCGACTTCCTCAACCCAAGTGGGCCAATAACAGGCTATTAATAGCGACAGTTAAAAGGCTAGATATTCTCGGTCCGATCCCAATGCGGACACTTTCACGGGAAAAAAAGCGGACAGTCCGCTCTTGGCCGCTGACGGGATGGCCTTTTCTTTCTGGCCTTTTCACCCCTGAAGTCCGATCCTTGTGCACACAATTCAACCTGAAACCCTACCAAAATCCCGGACGTCGGGGCCCGTCACTGGCTGGAGGAGAAAAATGACCTAAACCACAGATTTCGCGCCATCTTACCCTCCACAATGGGCCTTCTCGTGCTTGAAAGTCCGATCTGGAATGCGGACCAAACCTGAGGAAAAAAGCGTACCTGATCACAATGCGTACGAGTTTGCAGCCAAAATCGAGGTACGGAAACTTACAAGCGAGGTAAAATAGCACTACAGCTAGGCCTGGCATACCCCTCACGGTTATATGTCCGATGATCCCTGGTTCTGAGCTACTTGCATGGCTTTAACTAAAAAATCTACAGCTGCCCAAGACAAAACAAAGAAATGGTTCGGCGCGCCCCATGCAGACAATGCTCCTTTCAATCCGCTCCAAAAGCTCCGGAGTGCGACCATGACAGGTCGGGAAATGCGGCCCATGATCGCGCATTAAGGCATGCTGCGACTTGCCCATATTTTTCCAATCCTTCCAAAAGCAATCCTGCATTATCCGCGGAAGCCGCCAAAGCAAATGGCGCCCTCTCCATCTTTGGATGTAACCGAGACGAGTCAGACAACTCCGTCCGACTCATCGACTAATGTTCCTCCGGCGAAACGGCAAAAAGTTTTGGCCCCGAAAATTTTCGGGAAGACTCGGTTTGGTACGCGCTGGACATCAGACCAAGCCACCCCAAAACATCCGCCAGCTAGTTGAGAAAGGCAGTTGAGAAAGGCGTGGTTAAATTCAAGGTAAATCAAGAGTGTTTGGACCACTGCAACACATTTGATACTTGACAGAACAAGAAAATTCAGGCGATGTTTCTGAGTCGTCCGGCTTTGCAAGCGTTCGAGCTGACGTATATTCACATTGTCGCCCGGCTCATCCGGGCCTTGTGGTCTCTGGAGGCAGCCCACGCGAACGCCTCTGATGTTTTTGTTTTCTGGTTGGCAATTGCCGTAACCTCAAGGATCCTTTCAATAAACCAGAATCGACGACCGGGATTACATCGGCGTTCGCGGGAAAGTCTTCCATATTCACAACGAGCGGTATGCCGAGTTTTTCAAGAACGAGATATATTTCACAACGTTTGTTCTCGATCCCCGTATGTCCCTAACCATATCATAATCGCACTGTGTAACGTCAAATAGGTTATCCGACAAAGGACTTCATCAGATTTATCATCTTATTGCGGCCCAAGGCAAAAAACCGCAGCAGATCCGACCAGCGGCAGACGACCCTACGAACGCGTCAAGAATTTCTTTAAGGACATGCTATGCCCGATGACCGAAAGGTTTCAGTCCGCTCCTGAGGCGTCTGTTCAACTCGTAATCAAGAAAATTGGTGCTGTTGGAACGTTCCGGGCTCAAGTGGAAGCGTACTGAAATCATGAATATCCGTTTAATGACCCGGTTATTCTCGGCGTGTTACTCTTGAAAAGGAGCTCGAATTGCATCCTGGAGTATGTGTACTCGCCGTAAGTTGAACCCTGATTTATTTTCTCAACTCGGACGTTGAACATGATTATCGTAGACGTTGTTGACCCGATCTGATCTACTTCCGGATTTCATCTCCCAACCGAGTTACGCCGTACTCGTAAATCCTATAGGTAGCCTAATTCGAAGCAGGACGCGTGCTGAAGGCGCTTTCCCAGACACGGCGTTGCAACGGCCCCGGGCCCAGGCCGCCAGGCGTACCCGAGTAGCGTTTCCGCCACGACTGTCAATTTTGCAGGAGAATGAAATCCGAGATCGCTATAAACACGCGGTTGAAGCAGCTCTAAAGTGTTCTGACTGCTCATTGCATCCTCAGATTGCTCGTCGTCTAAATGCCCATCGCCCCTCTCTGACTACTTCCAATGTCTGCTCTCTGTTCGAACGATTCGAGTTTTGTGAGTTTCAACGAACGTACTAACCAAAACGGGAGCTTGATGTTGTGTTGTAGGGACCTCAATCACTTTGTCGTCCCTTCGATTTCACGCTCACTTTCGAAGCCAGGTGAGTTTCAGTTTCGCATCCGAGAGCTCCATTTCATATCCCCTATCTTAGCATCTTCCTGATTCTTCCTTCAACCATATTCATATGCGTTGCGGCGCCTTACATATCCGTCAAAAAACCATGGAGAAATTTTAATACCACCTTGAACGGCATCTCTTTTGCCATTCTCCTCTCCGTTTTCTTTCTGATTTGCACCGCTCTCCTGAGTCTTGTATCTTGGCTTATTTCATCCCCCGATCTCCCTTCCGCTACGAAAAAACTAGTTACTGCCGCATTAGCATCGACAATGGTTTCATCGGTGAGTCTTCACTTGGTTTCATCGTGTGCAACACAGCTAAGGTTTATCGCCGCACAGTTCCTATTTGCAGTTGTTGGATTGTCTGCGATTGTCTCCAAAACGGTTGCATTCCTCCTTGCCGGATATCAGTTTATATTGCTGGTACTCCAAACGGCTCCACTTCGCACCTTCATACTGGCTGGAGGCCGCTCGACCTCTACATTTTTTGTGGTCTCCTTCGCTTCCCTCTTCGGGGCAACAGCTTTTGTCGTGATCACGCTCAGTATCCCCCAAAAGAAAGTCGCGAACCGGCTCTCAGAAGGGGACGGTCTTTTCAACCACATATTTGTCCTCTGGGCGCTACCTCTCATGTGGAAGGGCAGGAAGGGTGGTTTGGACGTCAATTACGAGCTGGACCCAGAGATGGAATCAACTAAACTATATCGTCGATTCCAGCTCGCATGGGATGGAGAAATGTGAATACCTTTCACTGGTTAATACTTACTCCGTTGCTGACCCGACGCAGGAAACAACATCCCTCAAAGCCCCTCCTGGCTCGTGCGCTTTTCCGAGCATTCCATTCTGCTTTCCTCAGCACCGTGCCGCCTGCCATGATACGGGCACTCGCTCAAGTTGTGCAGCCGTTGCTCGTCAACGCAGCGATCAACTTTGTCTCCTCGTTTACACTTGGTTCGAAGCCAGAGCTAAGCCAGGGTTGGGCACTTGCAGGTGCATTTGCAATTGTGTTCCTTGCGCTTTCGGGCGCCACGAGCCTCTACTTTTATTCCATTGCCAAGGCTGGGGGAAATATACGCGGTGCCCTCATTGAGGCGATGTTTAGGAAAGCTCTGGTCCTCCGCGCCAGTCATGCAGCCGCGACTGGGGGTAATCCAATCAACTTGATGAGGCGAGTGTTTCTTGGGCGACTTTTCGCGATCAAACTTGACCGTTGATCGAACGTTGATCAGCTCGGACATCGAAAGAATCACCACCCGTCTTGATTTCTGCCATCGTAAGCGCGTACTTGATGTGTTCCGCTGGATATTGAATTTCCTCAAAGAAATATGGTCCAACGTCATTGTTCTCGTCCTTGGGCTTTATATTTTATACACGCAACTCGGATTGGGCCCGCTTGTCTCAACACTACCCATCATCTTTCTTGTCCTTGTCTCCACCCCAGCGATATCCCAAAAGATTGGTCCCCTCGGGCACGACATGACCGCTCGGGCGGACAAACGCGTTCGCCTCATCTCGAGTGTTCTCCAACAAATAAAAGGAATTAAACTTGCTGCGCTTGAGACCGAGGTTGAAGATCGCGTCAAGCTGGCGCGTACGGCGGAACTAGGAGCACGCAAACGATTTTGGGATCGCTTTGCCATCGTTGTATCACTGGTCAGTCTCGCCTTTTCTCACGGTCGTAGCGCTCTCACCTCCCGCACGACAGACCAACACCACAATGAACCTATTGTCCCTCCTTAGTCTCGGCACATATTCACTGATTTCCTTTTTGGGACATGGTCCGCCACTATCGACAGCTCGACTGTTCACCGCCTATGCTACGCTCACAATTATTTCTGCAAGTCTGTTTGCCATCGGGCAAAGCTTGCCAGTGGTGGCCGAAGCATACGTCAGTGTCAAGCGAATCGAAAAATATCTCAGCGCTCCAGAATTCACGCATGAAGACGATCGGGGTGCAGAATGGTCGGACGATGTTTCCAAAACGGTTGGACTGGCCCTTCCAGAAAAACTACAGCCAGCCTTTCTTCACCAGGACGGTAACGACGCCCATTCACTTTCTGCTGCTGAAAGGGATCTGTCCCACTCGGAGGATGACGATATTTCCGAAAAGGTTGGGCCGACTGTGGGGGTGGTGACGCTACCACTGGCAGAAAAACCACAACCAGCATTCCTTCCCCTGGACGGTAGCGCCAGCTCGGTTTCTACTGCAGAAAGGGATCTCTTCGTCTTCGAGAATGTCGATATTTCCGAAAAGCGCGAGCCGACTGTAAAGGTGACACAAAGACCAATAGCACGACCGGCCTTTCTTCACATAACAAGCAGCTCCGACTTCTTGTCGAGTACAGAAAGGGACCAAACAGTGGTTTACAATGCAGCGCGCATCGCGTGGGAAGAAAAGGTGGTGCTGAACGGACTGGATGCGACAATTTGTTCAAAGCAGCTAACCATGGTCATTGGCCGCGTGGCTTCCGTGAGCCATCTACTCCGCTTTTTGAGATTCGGATTTACAGAAAAAATCCCACAGGGTAAAACAACGCTACTGGCGACACTGCTTGGAGAAACCAATGTTACGGCTGGGCGCGTTCACCTTCCAACCCCATTCCGGAGGGGCATTGCATACTGTTCCCAGGTCCCATGGATACAGGGCAGTTTGTCTGTGAAGGAGAACATTCTTTTCGCGTCTGCCCTGAACCGGGATTGGTATGAGCGCGTACTCGCCGCATGCGCACTTGAAGTTGATATTAGGTCGATGGCCGGAGGCGACTTGACGTTGGCACGGGGATTAAGTGGTGGGCAAAAGGCCAGAGTTGTACGTGATTTCCCGTGGTCTCGGTATAATCGCTCATCCCTGCTCTAGGCCCTTGCAAGGGCCGTCTACTCGCGGCTCGACGTCGTTGTGCTCGACGACGTCTTTGCGGCACTGGATCCCGAGACCTCAAGCGCGGTGTTCAATGCATTGTTTGGCGCTGAGGGCCTTCTCCGCGGCAAAACAGTTGTTTTAGCCACCAATCATTGTAAGTTCTCAATCTCAATCTTTTTCGACCTTACTGAATATTAAATCTTTAGTTGTTCAACTCGAGCATTCCGACTGGATTATAGCGCTGCACGGAGCAGGTCAGGCCCGACAAGGGACATATGACGAGTTTCTTGCCTCGGATAACTCCACTGGACGTCTCATTCGTGACAACATCTACCATGGAGAGAGAACCGAGGAGAAATTCCAGTCCGCATCGGTGAAACCATCTTCAACGTCAGAACAAACGGGCGACGCGGAACCAGGCGAGACCCAGCCGGTCGCATCCCCATCTAAATTCGCTTCGAGAAAGGCGTATCTGCATTACATGCGCGCAGTTGGCTGGCACAGAATGGCCATCTATGCGGTTCTGCTGCTGGTTGCAATCGGCATTCAGGTCGCCACCCCCATCTTCCTCCAGGTATGGAGTACGTTCAACGACACGCATTCGGCTCAGGATGCTAGAAACCGGATGGGCCGTTTCCTCGGAGGGTACGCCTGCTTCGAGGTGCTTTACAGCATTTCGATCACAGTGCTCTTTTATTATGTGATAATGGTGGTGACACTTCAGGCGTCTGCTAATCTTCATGCTGGGTGAGTCTATTGCATCGCGTCGTCGACTGAGTACGAGCTAATTCCGAACAGAATCTTTTCCGCTTTGATGAAAACGACCATCGGATTCTTCAGCACCACGCATCCTGGGCAAATTATCTCGCGATTCAGCCAGGATACCAACATCCTAGACGACTCCTTTCCTCTCCGCTTTTATGATTTCGGGTACCAGCTGATGGGTCTCATCGGTAGTGCCCTTCTCATGATTGTCTCTGTGCCCTATTTGGCGGTCGTGGTCGCAATCGTCGTCGGCATTGCTTATCTGGTGCAGAAATTCTACTTGGTAGGGTGCTCGGTCCTTTGTAAGCCAGCGCACTGATTTTTTCTTCCAGTCCACTGCGAAGACATTACGCCGCTTAGATCTGACCAGAAAAACCTCGCTGTACACCTTGTTTCAAGAGATAACTGAGTATCAGGGTCTGCTGACAATCCGCGCCGCCTCCGCCGAAAATCACTTCACCCAATCCAATACACTCCTTCTTGCTCAATCCCAGCAACCTTTCTATCTAACCGTCATCGCGTCGGTATGGTTCGCATCTACCATCGGGCTGATGACTGCGACGGTGAACACTGCAATCGTAATACTTGCGGTGGCCACCGCTGGGAACATCAATCCGGGCTTGTTGGCGGTCGGCCTAACCCAGGCCGTCTCCCTCCAGAACACCATCACGCTTATGTTGACGAGCTGGACGCAGCTCGAAATTGCTGCTGTTGCGTTGGAGCGAAATATGGAGTATTCAAATCTGGCCCCCGAGCAGGAAACTACTCCGGCGGCGGAGTCGACACCGGACGCAGCGTGGCCTTCCAAAGGGCGGGTCGAATTTAAGAATGTCATTGGGCGGTATACGGCTGAAGGCCCGCCGGTTTTGCGTGGGATCTCGTTTGACGCCCCCGCGAACACCAGGACCGCTATCGTGGGCCGCAGCGGCGGCGGCAAGTCCACTTTACTAATGGCACTTCTTCGTGCTCTTGATACAGAGGGTCAGATACTCAGTAAGCAAACGCTCTTCACCTAAAAGCTTTCGCAATTTTAATCTATTTCTAAGTCGACGACGTCAATATCATGAACGTATCTTGCCAGCGCCTCCGAAAAAGCATCACCGTCATCCCCCAAGATCCCATTCTGTTGGCGGGCACGGTCAGAGAGAATGTAGACATAGCGGGGAGAAAGTCAGAACCAGAAATTTGGGCTGCTCTTGAAGCCGTCCAAGTGTGTATTCCTTTCTTCTTTTTCTCCTTCAGAAACTGAGCGCACTATTCACAGCTGAAATCCACCGTAGTTGCCCTTGACGGCGGTCTGGATCATGAGCTGACCAGTGGACGCTCATTTTCTCAAGGACAACTCCAGCTGCTCGCAATGGCCCGTGCCCTGCTCTGCGGAAGTCGCATCTGCATCTTTGATGAAGCAACGGCCAGCATCGACCCCGAGACCGACACCATCATCCAAAATGTTATCCGGTCGTCATTCCGGGATTGCACGATAATAGCGATCGTCCACCGACTAGAAACCATCATGGACTTTGACCACGTTATCGTCCTCGATGCTGGACGAATAGTAGAGAGCGGTAAACCGAGCGAACTCATACAGCATGACGACAGTGTATTCAAACAGCTACGAAACGCGCATAACAATTCGTTTAGAGTAGCTGAATAATATTAAATAATTGGCCATCCAAAAAGTCCGAGAAATCACTGTGAAAGAGGTCCTCAGTCCTCAAGGCAAGCGGAAATCGCACCCTTGGCGAGGCAAAGCACCCTTTAGGCGTGTCCGTGCCATTCAATTGTCCTAAATGTCCTGGGTGATCGTGCTGATATGGCCAGGAAGAGTGAGGACATTCCAGGATGTATGTGCATTGTGGAGCTTCAAGCGGAAGCACCGAAAACTGGTGCCCGTGGACGTGGGATCCACGTGGTAGCAAGTAGACCGGTAGGCCATTCCGAACATTGAATTTGGCCCGCAGATGGTGCAAGAGGAATTGACAGTGGTAGGGGTTCGGCGAAGGATTCACAGAAGCCCGGGTTGTCAACTTGTAGCGTGCCATTCGTTATGTTTGCTTGCACCTGGTCGAGATCCTGGGCGTTCGAATTTCTCTACGAGAATATTGGCATTGAATGTTGAAGGAAATCCGGTGGTATTGACAGAACATGACAAAAGAACATGAGGGTGTCCGTGTACAACGAAGGCGAAAAATTGGCGAAGAAGATTTTATGATCATGACAGGCACAGCCACATGTCTTTGGCTTGATTCCTCTTGGTCTTTTTGACTGCTTCTGCACGTTTCTTCTGCGCATCTCAGGCGTGTTTTTTACGCCTTCCAAACCAGTCAAATATCTCCAGGACCCGACCTTCAGTCACAATACCATCCATCGAGCCCACAAGCACGCTTTTTTAAATTTAATTCCGCTCCTCTCTTGCCTCGTCGCCCGAAATTTGAAACTGCGCAAACCTTTGGTGGGTTCATGCCCAGCTTGCCGCTAGAGTTGCTCCGAGCCATCTCACAGGACGTTGGACCTTTGGAACTCGTTTCAAAAACAATGAATCGCGCAGCTACGCCCTGTAGTCGTTGTGAATGACAGTGTCAAGAATGCCAAAGCTGTCTTTTTTCTACAGCACTGCGATGAATCGATCACATCGGTTATGCGTGATGTCGTGTTTCGAGGCGATTGGAGAAGCAGGGAGGCCCGAAATTGAGACTTCAGGAAAGGCAGTGGACGAGACGCGCTCATGGTTGTCTTCTCTGCCCTGACCAAGTTCGGTAACCTCGAAAATCTGCGGCTCTAGTTCCACGGCATGTACGAGGAAGGGCATTTTGATGATCAACCAACCCACGCCCTTGCGTGCAACCCGCCCTGCATTTCAATTCGGTCACCTTGAACAATGTGCTCGCCATACTGAATGCCATCTGCGTCTTTACCTATGCTTCTCAAATTTTCAATTTCTTAGAAAACTGCAGAAAACAATGAACCATATTAATTGCAACAGAATTCCAACAAGCCGCAACTCAGCCGTTCTAAGGTACATACTGATACAGGAAAATCTGGTGGCGGTGTGACGCATTCTTTCTTCTTTCCAATATACCGCTCAGCACATGCGCGACTCCAGGCTCCAGAATTTCGCTGTTTTCTTTTAGGTTATCCACAGATACAACTTTCTGTACGCGGCCGCCAGCATACGGCGCCCCCGGCGGACTGAATACTGCCTTCAATGCTTACATATATTTTACGCGTCGGTCTTGAATGGCAACTCGCAAGCTTCTGACAGCATGAAATATGGAAGGGTATTGAGAGCTTCCTAGCGTTTTGAGACACAGGCGCGTCAAGTTCCCAACTTGGCGGTCAAAGTCTGGCAGGTCGGTGACCGTGTCGGGATGGCGTCGTCGCTTTTAAGATTTATAATTTTGCATACTCGTCAAAGCCTCGACGGCTTTGGCAGAATAGAATGGGACATGAACACTTTTTATTTCTTCTCTTCTTTCTCTTCCTCCCAATCGTGGTTGTCGCTCGCCCAATACGTGCTGTTGGTTCCTGAAATTAAGCCTCAATCTTTTGAAAAATGGCGATACGCACGGCGGCAAATCAAACATGGGAGGTGGTCCAGCTGGGAGGACATCGGCGTATGTGAGATTCGATGAGCCTGGAGCTCCGGTTGGTGGAGGCGGACATGGCGACGAAGGACTGAGATGGATTGGGAGCTCGAGGCCGAGATCGTTGCCCATTCCCGGGAACGGAACCGTAAAATGCAGGGTGTACTGCACGGAGAGCGGTCAGGAGTGCGGGAAAACTATTCCAAAGAAAAAACCAATACGTACAGCCCAGTCGAGAGTTTCTGTATCGGATGTCGGAGCAAAAGGGAAAGCAAGCATAGACATAAAGTGGACTGAACGTCGCCAGATCCCGCGACCTTTTTCATCTTTCGGGATCCACTCTGGCTCATCGATAACTGCATGCACCTCCCCAGCGGGCTCCACCTGCTGGGTATGGGCAGCTTGTGTCCGTCTAACCTTCGACGACGCAGTATTATTAGCCAGATCTTGACTTTTTTGAAGATCAAAGTGATCCTTTCTTTTCTCTTCGTGAAGAGACCCGTCCTGAACGGTATATTCTATCTTCCGGCGGAGCACTTGTGACAGCTCTGAGGATAGCGTGGGTGGCCAAGGGAACAGCTGTTTTCCGTGCTTCTCTGGGCGGTTAGATCGATCCAGCGTCTTGGTTTCTGTCACGATGTGCAATGTATACGGGATGGGGGTGGAGATAGGAAAGGAGGGAAGGTCAGGGAGTGAGAGCTATATCAAGTATATTCAAGGCTGCGCCTCGGAGCAATCGGTAAAAGACAAACCGTTGCATAGACATGGGAATAATCACCCCAAATTCCTTGCCGCACTTTAGCGTCTTGCGAGGTAACTTTCCATGGCCCGGCCCAGCCCTGCCTCAGAGATTCCCTCGCGAGTAGTTGGCTCTCGGAAGCAGCGGGCATGACCAAAAAGACTCTGCTTATACGTCGGTTCCGGTGAAAGACACCAGGTCGAGTCCCCACCACTTGCAGAGAATATTTGACCGTTGCATCGGGGGGCGAATATTTGCCGTAACAAAACGAGGGCGGCAGGTCTTCGGGTAGCGTGAACCGGAAGGGGTGCGAGACAACGTCGGAACCAGTCTCGGAGGATTTAGATGTCCACAAGGATTCGCTGAAAGAAAACAGCTGTGGTTTATCAGAAACATTAGAAAAAGAAGTAAGACACTCACAGGGACGGTCTGCTGGTGGAGCATGGTGACTTGACCATACGTTCTGACGATTCCTCTGCAAGTACTGTCGGTCCGGGGCTTCACCAGGGATAGAATGGACATACGTATTGATAACCCCTCGCATTTCGATTCGCAGTTCCTCGATGCCATCCTTTTGCAGCAGTGGTACATGAAATTCGACACGACCTTCAATCGTTTCCCCTGCGACACGCACGAGATTCTGAAAATGAAGGGTGATAGGTTGGATGCTACTTGAATCGGAGGCCATGGCTTTGCCCAAGGGTCGGCAGGGCGTGAATATTTATACAGATTCGAATGGATGCTGTGCGAAATCAGCAACGGGACTGCTGCGCAAGGGATTGAACATGCGTAGCTCAACAGCTAAAGCTGTATCTGAGTTCCAGGCTCGCTGAAAAAAGTAGAGCCACCAAGATCTAGACAGGGTCCTCTTGCCGCCTAAGCTTGGGCCGCTCAGACTCTGACCCAGGGAAAATGGACTCCAATTAATTTTGCTCCGATTCCAACCGGAAAATGCGATGAACCAAGTGTTCCACTGCAGGCTTCCTGTGCAGGTAGTGAAACGACCGGCCCGGAATCGAAAGGAACCGGCCGGCTGCGGCATGACGACACTGATGGCATGATCATTGATCCAGGTCGAGTCACGACACCGCGAAAACAAACCAGAGTCTTGACGTCAGACCAGAACGTCGACTATCCTTAAAGCTTTGGAACGTTGAGTTCTTTGCTATGTTGCTCGCTCGTCGATCCGGCCTCTGCGGCCGATCCAACATGTATGTTTTCCACGGGACTGATGGTGGAGCGGCTATTTAATCTCGTGTTATCTAGCTTCCGTTCCACCCAACTCTCTTCTCACCCTCTCAGTCGAATGAACATGGCTACCTCGTCGGATTCATCATCGCTGCTTGATTATGGCCGCAATGTAACGAAAGGACTTGGAAGAATAACGGAGGGTATTATGATGAGCGGGAAAGGCTCATATGTGGAGTACGACGACGGTCGCAAAATGCTCGATTTCACTTGCGGAATTGGTGTCACTAGCCTTGGTGAGCGTGTAGGGCTATCCTGAGCTAGTTTATAACAGTTGCAAGGTCATTGTCATCCGAAGATCAGCAAGGCAGCGGCGGACCAATGCATGAATATCGTACATGCTCAGGTAAAACACCAGATCTATTGAGGATGGGGTTTGGGTTGATTTCGGTTCAGTGCAGCATTGCATTCCACGAGCCCTACCTCAGGCTCATTAAAAAGCTGTTACCGATCATGCCCGACAAGTCTTTGGACTCGTTCTTTTTCTGGAACTCAGGCTCTGAAGCCGTCGAAGCAGCGCTGAAGCTCGCACGTACGGTCACAGGACGGCAAAACATTATTTGCATGCAAGGCAAGTCTGCTCGTCATTTTCCAGGATTTCGTTCCCAATATTCCTTCAGGCGCGTACCACGGGCGCACCTTTGGGGCCATGGCTGTGACCAAGAGCAAGACCATATATTCCAAGGGAGTTGCTCCCCTCATGGTAAACCAGCATGCTTGTACGCTATACGACATTCAATGACGCGTTCATTTCGTAGCCCGGCGTCTTTTCGATTCCCTTCCCGTTCTGGCACCAACTTGGGCAAACACCCGATCTCCCTGAATCCGCGCAGGTCGCGCAATGCCTCTACCAGCTAGATCTTCTTCTCACGCAGCAGACGGCACCTACCGATACCGCAGCGATTATCATTGAGCCTGTGCTTGGTGAGGGCGGGTACGTCCCCGCCCCGACCGCGTTCCTCGAAGGGCTGCGCGCCGTTTGCGACAAGCATGGTATCCTCCTGATCATAGATGAAGTCCAAAGCGGCTTCTCTCGTACCGGCAAGTTCTTCTCGATTGAATATAGCGGTGTCCGCCCAGACATTATGATCATGGCCAAGGTGCTCATTCACGCATTCCAACGCGTTTGAACTCACTCACAAGAACCCAGGGTCTCGCAAACGGATTCCCTCTAAGCGCCGTCGTCAGCCGCAAAGAGTTGACGGACCAGCTGACCCCCGGATCTGTGGTCCGTCTTTTTTTCAGTATCTATCTTTTAGATGGGTCCACCAACGAGCGGAGCAGGGTGGCACATATGCTGGCAACGCCGTATCGTGTGCGGCTGCATGCGCCGTCGTCGATGCGATGCACGAGGAAGACATTCTTTCTCAAGTGAACGCACGGTAGCCTCATCCTATCCCATTTTATCACGTGTTCCCACTGACGCGCCCTCTCCCCCTCTTCTAGCTCGACTGAGCTGTTCTCCGCGCTGAACGCCATCAAAACGGCGCACCCCGCACACGTCCTGGACGTCCGCGGCCGTGGGCTGATGGTCGCGGTGGAGTTCGCGACGCCGGCAGGCCCCTCAGTACACGATGCCGCTGCCGCGCGCGATGGTGTCGCTGCCCAGATGGCGAGCCGCGTGGCGAAGAAGTGTATCGAGCGCGGGATGCTCATCCTGACCACGAGTGTCTACGAGGTCGTGCGGTTCATTCCGCCGTTGAATATCTCGGCCGCGGACCTCAAGAAGGGCGCGGACATCTTCCGTGAGGCGGTGGAGGAGGTCATTCGGGAAGGGTGAACAATGAACATTGCCAAGAACACATGTATCTGTACAGAATGATAGCACTAAACAAGCCAAGCACGGGTCGATGTCGTCTGAATCAACGCCACAAATAATAAAGCGCCGACGGCCAGTCCTTGCCATAATCACCAGCCCCGCATCGTCCGAGGCTTGGGAATTAGTGCGCCTGTGAACGATGGAATCCTAGGCCCCACCGGCGACAAGGTAACGATCGTACGCCATACTGGGAAACTCATGCGTGGCGTCTTGGCTGACAACGTGACAGACTGAGCGGCTGGCAATTCTTCTATTCGTTTAGTGTTCGCCGCAGGATCAGAATTTTCATCATTTTCTCAAATACTCACCACTTGGCCGCTGTGGCTTCCTATTTCCCGAGGTGTGTATGCACCGTAGGTTTCATAACAATCAATCCTTTCTGAGTCCTTCCCAGAGACGGGGGCCGGGGTCAGAGTTTGTCAACTCGGCTTCGAAGAAAGATCGCCGCCCTCCTGAAACTCCACTGTGCACTGCTTCTCCCTCGTCCCAGAGTGCGTCAACTCGGCTCGAAGAAAGATCGCCCTCCTGAAACTCCACTGTACACCACCGCAGCGGCATGGTATCGAATAGGCTCGAATCCAGCCGCTATATGGCACAAGTCACAAATGTCTATCGACAGTATTCATAGACAGACATATCACTGGTCTAGGTATCAAATAACTTCGAGTTGGACCAGAAATATCGACATGACTCCAAACGTATCAGTTCGTGCTGGGTTCGAAATATTAAAGGCAGACGTTTCAATGATGTATTAACCCGACCACCCCGCTACCCATGAGTACCCCGACTCTCGATCCTGCGTCTGTCGCAGGTGTTGAAGCTGCGATCCAAGAAACGCTCACAGTCCAATATTGTTGTGTTGCAGGAATCGCATGGATGGCTTACGATATTCGTACGTGTGTTCGCCGTGAACTTTCTGAGCCAATTTCTCAGTGTTGCCTATTTTCAGTTATAAATCTCGATCGAGAGGTGAGGGGGATCATATCTATTGAACGCCACTACAACGCCCACGGCATCAGGTGAAGCACTTCTGGTTCGGAAAATGGTCGTTTCCCCGCGCGCTCTATTTTTTGGTTGGTCTTGGCTCGGCATTTGCGCTGCCGGCTGAAAAAAGTTACATAGAATCGGTACTTCTCTCTCGCTAGGGTGGTCTTTTTTGTCTTCGGTAGCTCCGAACCTTTTTTCAGAACTTCCCTCTGAACAGTGATGTTTTTGCAGGGCTTTTTCATCCCCTCTCTATCACCGTACGTCACTTATAGCTTGAGTTTTGTTCCTACTTAATTCTCAATTTTTAAGTTGTACGCGCTAATTTCAACTATGTGTTGATTTCTCATTTTGCTGCAGCTGTTCGTCCTGAGTTAATTCTTTCACACGTCTACCAATAACTGTTCAGGCACTGCGTCCATCTATGTGCAAACCTGGAGTGGTAAGAATTTCCGCCAAGCCGAGAGTTCGACTACTTACCGAGCGCAGGCGCTTTCGAGATTTGGTTTTTGCAAACGATCCTCATTTACAGGGTCAATTCTTTGTACCGGACGAAGAAGATCCTGATTAGCATCCTCCTTTTTTTCTTGTGTTCCGTCGCTGGAGTTTCAACAATTATTACGAAATCGGTTGGTTCTTCACAAGGTCGGTCTAATTATCGTTCACTCGAGTCGAATTTGGAATCAACTGAAATAAATACTGTATAGCTGCAGTGTGTATCCTAGGACCACATCACTCACGACTCGCCGAAATTTGGGCTTTCTGGTGAGGTCCTGTTTATCGAAAAGCTTTTTTCCCCGCTAAGACTGTCCGTAGGGTGCCCATACTGGCCTTTGAAGGCTTTTTATTCGTACTCGCGCTCAATCAGCTCGTTCGGAACATTGGGGTGATTCGAAAGAACGCCCTGCTTTTCCGGTCAAATTCTCATCTTGTCGAGTTGATACTACGCGATTCAATGTGGTATTTCTTGGTGTACGATTTCTTTCCTGCTCATAAAATTGCAATTTTAATCCGTCGGCAGGGCTTGTCTGTGAGTGTTCTCTTCTCGGCCACGGGCTCGATAGAATAAACCGAAATGTTCAGGGTGGACATCACTTCCCTTGTCATCTGGCAATCGCCCCAAGTGAGTTCCATCTCTGCTTTATTCCGAATAGAACATTCACGAACCAGATCCCTGCTGGCACTGAATGGACTACCGGTTTTACGGCCCCGTTATTCTCTATTATAGGCACCAGATTGCTCCTCAATCTTCGCGAATACGGCGATGTTATGGAGTATATCAGCACTGGACTCATGCCTGCATCCAATTATCGCGGGGCTGAACCTCACTCGGCCATTGAATTTGCGGAACGCGCCCCTGTAGCAAAGACAACCTTTGAAGACTCGTATTCAAGCACCGCGATTCATACTACTATCCTGCATGCCAGCGGCGTGTAGTCGCTGCATGATTCAGGAGGTACGGTTCCACCATCGATCCGAAAGCGTGTCATTATCAAGTCCGACAGATATAGGAAAAAGCGTACCGAGTATTTATGCTACCTTTGTGTGTCCAGGATCCTCAATGTCTCTACGGAGCACACCGCTCTCGACGCCAACGGACAGGAGTGATGAAGGTTGTGTGGCCCCGAGGCTCAGTTTGGACATTGGTTGAAACGTCATGGACAAAGATAAAGATATGTGTAACAAGTCTTGGCTCATTAGCCACTACTATTTTAGCCCCCATCTGTCCACGCCAGTGATCGCAGGCAATAACTTTATATAGCCTTGGCCTTTCCTCTCGGCAGCGGAACTTGAGCACGTTGAGGTCTTTTCTATAGCCTCAAATGCTTATTTCGGTTTTGTTTGACATGAAATGGGGGAAATATGAACGTCCCGAAGGTGGAACTATAAGTGGAATCAATTTTGGTGGGCAGTTTGACAGTGCCACAAAATCTTCACATGTCTTGGATTTTTACTAGAGGAAGAGAGCCAATTGCGTTGGGATCAGCAAAAATTCCATGTGTGGACACTAGCCATCCGTCATCAAAAAATGTTGTAGTTAGGGGCCCCGGGACCGGCAGCCCGACTCGGAGCTCAGTCCGACTTGCCATCACCGTCAACCCTCCTTGAACTTCAGAGTCGTTGCAAAGCACGACACACTAAACGTGTTCAACGCATCTATACTTACCTTCGGTTTGCACTGCCCCAAAAGCTGTTTTCCTCTGCGATAATTCTCATACAGAGGACTTTTGCAGTCGAATCCTCAAGTTGCATCGTACAGATCTCAACAGACCGCGGTGAGATAACAATCGTCCCATGACAGTCCGTGCCTTGTGATACGTTTTGGGACTCTCGGACTGGTCACCCGCTCCTCAGAGGAAAAGCGCACCCGGCGCGAGCGCTGAACTTTCATCATTTTCTCTCATTGATAAAGATAAATGGCTCACCACTTGGTGCCTTCCTATTTTTGCGGGCTGATCCACTCGGGCAGGGATTTGGGCCCCTGGATCCACCTTCTCGCCGCCGATTCCCTCGGTCCCAATGTGCGTGGGTTTTCAAAATTGGAAGATAGAAATATGCCGCCTTGCAAAGTACCCGGCAACCAAGCATGCGCATTCGTAAGCAGTGGCTCTCCTCTGCCTTGGCATTCTCTGAATTTAGTCAAAAAACCCCAGATGCCTATACGATTGATCCTTATCCTTTCACTGACATGATCCAAACATGACCGCAGAAAATAAATAAGAGTGCTCCAAACACTCCATAAAAGCCGATGTACTAGAACGTAACCAACCGATGAGCACCCCTACCCCGACTTCAGATCCTCATTTTATCGCAGCTCTGTTACAGAGTATCAATGCAGTCAAGTATAGTTGTGTTGCAGGCATTGCCTGGATAACCTACGACATTCGTGAGTCCGTGCTCGAGAAGAATCTGAGGAGATTCCTCAATGATACCCATTCTCAGTCATAAATCTGGGTCGCGAGGTAAGGGCACCGCGTCTTTCAAGTTATCCAACGAGTACGTGTTCAGCTCCCATCACGGCAGGTCAAGCATTTCTGGTCTGGGAAATGGTCTTTTCCCCGTGTGCTCTACTTTTTGGTGCGTCTTGCCTTAACATTTGTGTCGGGTACCGAAAGAAATACACAGAACCGGTACTTCTCCCTCGCCAGGCTGGCTTTCTTCGTCTCTGGTAATGCTGTTGAACCTGTTCACTTCACAAGTGCCTTCTCAACATTGCCATTATTTTGCAGCAATTTTTCGTTCCATCTCTACCATCACTGTATGTCCATTGCAGCTCGTGTTCATTTCATTAATATTGGATTTTCAAGTTGTATGCGCTGACTTCAACTTCACCCGCTGATGTATTTCTCATTTGGCTGCAGCTGTAAGTATCCGTGATGAATTATTTCGACTACGGCTACTCATAATTGTTCAGGCACTGCGGCCACTTACATGCAAACCTAGACTGGTGAGAATTTGTGCCAAGGCCGAGAACTCATTGACATTATCAGCAGGCGCTTTCGAGATCTGGTTTTTGCAAATAATTCTCATTTACCGAATCAATTCTTTGTACCGGACCAAGAAGATCTTGATCAGCACCGTTGCTTTTTTCCTGTGCTCTGCAGCTGGGGTCATGACGATCATTACAATATCAATTAATACCTCAAAAGGCTGGGCTGATTATTCGCTGAAGTCGAAGTCTGCTGAAATCAATCCCGTATAGCTGCGGTGTGTGCATCACCCCAACAGTCGCGACTCGCTGAAATTTGGGCTTTCTGGTAGGTTAATGTTTTGAACAGGGTTTTCTTTCCACTGAAACTGTCCGCTCGAAGGGTGCCCATATTAGCCTTTGAAAGCTTTTTATTTATGCTGGCGCTCATTCAGCTCATTCGGAACATTGGAAGGGTCCGAAAGAACGCCCTGCTTTTCCAGTCAAACTCCCATCTCATTGAGTTGATATTGCGGGATTCAATGTGGTATTTCTTGGTGTACGATTTCGTTCCTGCTCGCAAAATAACAATCTTTAATCCACCTTTGCAGGGCTTGTCTGTGTGTATTCTCTTCTTCAGCACGGACTCGACAGAACTAAAACGCTGAGGTAAAGGGTCGATATCACCTCCCTTGTTATATGGCAAGCACCTCTTGTGAGTTCTGTGGTCTCTCCCGCGACCGATTCTCTAAACCAACCAGGTCCCTGCTGGCACCATGTGGACGACCGGCTTTGCAACCCCGACCTTCTCCATCATAGGCACCAGATTGCTGCTCAATCTTCGCGAATATGGTGATGTAATGGAGTATATTAGCACTGGGCTCACGCCGGCACCCGATTATCGCGGGACTGAACCTCACTCTGCAATTGAATTTGCTGAGCAGGCCCGTACAACAAAAACGACCTGCGATGATTCCAGCACCGGGATCCACACTACCATCCTGCACGTGTACCCTGAGGTATAAGTTATTGTTTCCTCCATCAATCCAAATGGCGTGTCTGAGTCCAAAAAGACAGAAGACTGTTGACTGTTTCATGTATCCAGATTATCCAATGTCCAGACCGTTGTGCCGGACAACATGCGGTACATGTAGACCACTCCCACTATTTTCGTACAAAAGTGAAGTGAAAGGTGTGTGGTGTTGAGGGTCGGTTTGAACATAGGTCGAACGTCAGGGAGGCGAGGTATAAGCGCGATCCAAATTGAGTTGTGAATTTTGAATTTTGAAGCGTCAGACCGGGTATATTTGTCGAGAGTCCGGCGGCGCGTCGCAGATAGACCTTGTTCCCTCCACCATTTCCTTGTCCTTTTGATATCTGTATTTTTGCCCTGATGCAAATCTACCAAGTAGCGCAGACAGAACAAATTTCAAGACTACCATTTCATCGGCCAGGCGAACGATAAAAACTTTCAACCATGGGTGTTGTCGCCACTGATCTGCATACTCTTTTGATCGTACTCGGCAACCGAGGTGGCGGACACATCATATGAGCGTCGATTTGAAAGGGCACAAGACAACACCATAGCGCAATTCATTTTCTTATGCCAAATATATAAGTACTCCTTACCGTCAACGTCACGGTCCAAGTCGGTGAACGCGCGATGTCCTGTGAAGTGCGTCGAGCGGGGGATAAAAATCCTTACGAGAGTGTGTACGAGGTGTTGCGGTTCAGTCCACGGACACTAATAAGGGCCCGGGGGCGTGGGCATTTTCCGCGAGACGCGGGAAGATATCATTCAAGTTGGGTGGACGATGGACGCGGTTGCCGTATCTGTGGGCCGAATTGTATGTGTACGCAATGGGGCATTCCAATCCTCCGTGTGACAGCGAGGACTGGTAAATGGTAAATCCCTAGAACCGGTTCCATCGGCCCAGAGAGTTTGAGAGGCGCTAGTGGCGTGGATCGGATCTCAAGTCCCGGCAGTACCAGTGATCATCAAGACAGCGAGACCTTGACTTGCCTTGGCAGGCAAGATAGAAATCAAACCGATGCGGTACAAGAGCGCGGTGAAAGAGGCCAAGCGTGCTGAAGCGTTCGAGCGGCGGAGTTTCAGAAAAGCGTCAAAATACCGACAAACTCACAGACAAACTTACTCGGGACAAACTCAGGACTCGGAGAACCTCCAGTTTCGCGGTCCCACTGCAGACAACCCGGGCTATAGGCGGCTGGCATGTCTTTGGTTGCTGGAGAAACTCTCGACTGCCATCATGCCTCAATCTTGAATCTGTCTACGATAATGAAACGCTTACCACCCCTCAGCCACTGGCACATCCACATTTTTTTCAAGGGCATATGCACTGGAAGTTCGATGAACGCTCTCTCTCCGCCGGAGTCTCAGAGTGCCCACTGCCAACTAAGAGGCTTTGAAGAGAAAGGTCGGGGCCTCCCGAAACATCTGCCCTCGTTACCTAGTCCAACCCGCCACAACCCCGCAGCGCGATAATCTTGATCAAACCAGGGCACTTTTCGCTCGATCAGAAGATGTGGACAGTTGCTGTTTAGCCTTCAAAATTCCATGTGTCGCAAAAATAGCCTTAATTTGGTACGCACCTAGACGCCGAAATATTAAAGGCAAAGGTATTGATGTAGCCGACCACCCCGCTACTGATGAGTATCCCAACTTCCGATCCGGCAGCCTTTCTCGCAGCTCTTGAAGCTGCGATACGAAGCACTGAGACAGTCAAATATTGTTGTGTTGCAGGCATCGCATGGATGGCGTACGACATTCGTACGTGTCCGTGTTTGCGCAGAAACCGAGTTGGTCCCTCAGTGTTGCCTCTTTTCAGTCATAAATCTGGATCGAGAAGTAAGGCGACACATCTCTTGTCTAAATATCCGCACTCCAACACCATGGCGCTAGGTTAAACACTTTTGGTTTGGAAAATGGTCCTTTCCCCGCGTGCTTTACTTTTTGGTCAGTCTTGCTTTAATATTTGTGTCGCTGACTGGAAAAAAAGTACACAGAACCGGTACTTCTCCCTCGCCCGGGTGGTCTTCTTCGTCTTTGGTAATGCCGAACCTGTTAACTTTACCAGTTCCTTCTGAACCGTTGGTGTTTTGCAGGACTTTTCCATCCCCTTTCTACCACAGTATGTCTCTTATATCTTTTGTGCTTGCGTTTTGTTCTTACTTAATTTTCAAGTTGTACGTGGTTACTTGAAAATCCACTGATATATTTCTCATATTACTGCAGCTGTAAGTAGTTCTAATCAACTCTTTCTATCTATAGCCATAACTGTTTAGGTACTGTGTCCATCTACGTGCAAACTTGGACCGGTGAGAATTTCCGTCCAACCCGAGAGCTCGCTGACATTGTCAACAGGTGCTTTGGAGATCTGGTTTTTGCAAATAATTCTCATTTACAGAGTCAATTCTTTGTACCGGACGAAGAAGATCTTGATTAGCATCATTATTTTTTTCCTATGCTCTATAGCTGGAGTTGTAATGGTCATTACAGCATCGGTTGGCACTTCAAAAGGTTGGGTTCATCCTTTACGCAGTCAGAGACATTGTAATTAATCCTGTACAGCTGCCGCGGAACACTTGCCAGGCTTGTCTCTGTGTGTCCCAGTATCCCATCACTCGCGGCTGGCTGAGATCTGGGCTTTTTGGTACGCTACTGCTTCTCGGATGGTTTCGTTTCCGCTGAGATTGTTTGTTCAAAGGGTGCCCATCTTAGCCTTTGAAAGCTTTTTATTCGTGCTGGCGCTCAATCAGCTCATTCGGAACATTGGAATACTTCGCAAGAACGCACTGCTTTTCCGATCAAATAACCATCTCGTTGAGTTGATATTACGAGATTCAATGTGGTATTTCTTGCTGTACGATTTCTTTCTCGTTTGTAAAATTACCGTTTTTAATCAATCTCGGCAGGGTTTGTCTGTGAGTAATAAGTATCCTCTTCTTTGGCATGCATTCGATAAAGCTGAACCGTTGGGCCCAGGATCGACATCAGCTCCCTTGTTATATGGCAATCACCCCATGTCAGTTCCATTTCTGCTTTATTTCGACCCGGACATTTAGTGAACCAAACAGATCCCTGCTGGCACCGAATGGACGACCGGCTTTACAGCCCCATTCTTCTCCATTATAGGCACCAGATTACTCCTGAATCTTCGCGAGCACGGCGATGTTACGGATTATATCAGCACTGGAGGCACACTCCCGGCATCCAATTATCGCGGGACTGAACCTCGCTCGGCGATTGAATTTGCTGAGCGCGGCGCTGTACCAAAAACCACTTTCAACGATTCAAGCACCGTGATTCACAGCATGTATTCTGGCGCTACATCATTCAACTGAGTATGTTTCCGCCATGGATGTGCATGGAGATTGGATTGTAATCCTTGACGCGGCAGAGGGGCATATCGACCTAGTCCATTCAGGATTTTCTCGTCTTCTCGATGTATATAAATGTTACCTTGATGAAAATCAATCACGACTGG
The DNA here is from genome assembly GCA_014925785.1 of Mycena galopus ATCC 62051. Lineage (NCBI taxonomy): Eukaryota > Fungi > Basidiomycota > Agaricomycetes > Agaricales > Mycenaceae > Mycena > Mycena galopus. The sequence goes on along the minus strand of WIQG01000799.1, from coordinate 2,142 downwards.
AGAGCGCAGATTTACAGACAGCGTACCATGATTTCATCCGCTATGTGCTCAAACGGTGGAAATATTTCTAGCGAGGGGGTTCTCGCCTTGCCAATGATACCCATACTCTTTCCCTTGTATTCGGCGACTACCGTGGCGGACTTATCGTTCACTTCCAACTGCAAAGGGTTGAATCACTAGGCAGATAGACCAAAAATGGCCCATACAACTGTGCGATTTATTTTTTTGCGCCAGATATACTCTTTCCCGTCATGGGCTGTGAACTCCGGCTCCCTATAAATTCTTTCGCCATTCGCCCAACCCCTTGAACGATAAGGTTAGCACTCACCAACCAAACAAGCCGAAGCCCTTGTTCCGGAACAAAGTGGCAGTATCCAGTTCCCGACCACCGAATTGAATCACAGTCGAACCAATGAAGCGCCATGAGATCCGAGCAAGGAGACCGAATCTAGTCTTTACCTCCCGGCGCTCCTCCTCGGAGTTATCTCGCCGCGGGACGTCGCGGTCGATGCGGCGACTGATTGTGGTGATAGAGTCGTGCACCTTGATTTCTGTCTGGACTTTGTACTGCTCGACGCCAGACTCGGTGTCACGATAAGTAGCATTGATAGGGTTGTAGGGAGAGACTGCGAGATGCATCGAAGGCCCTCTGCAGTTTTGTCTCCGTACTTATGGACCTCGTGAGCGACTCTTGCGCCTGTCAATCACGCAGAGTCTGCAGTTGGATGTTGCGCGTGGGTGGTAGCTGAGAACCTGGTTTTTGGGCGCTTACCTTTGGCAGGAGTCCGGGATTTACCGAGATCAGTTCAACCATAATTCAACCAGCCTTGAGCAACCCCCTTATAATTCCCAAACATTTGCTCGTTTTTGCGCAGCAGACTGGCGGTGATTGCTCAGGGCTCTCCCAATACTACCAGCTATGACTAAGCTCGCGGGGAGCTGCCAGTGTGGACAATCCGTTTCTTCAAAATCTTGGACAATGCATAGGGTATAATGTATTCCTCTCGGTAGTACATTTCAAAGACCGTAAAAGAACACTCTAATTTCTTGGGCGAATCTGCCCTGGGATGTGTGAGCGGTGCTAAATGGTACTGCGTATGGGTATCCAAGACACGAGGTCATTATATCCCGGGATGCCGTCCATATCCCAGGAAAACGGAGGGTCATTGTTGGCATAAAAGTCGTCGAAGAGGGCGGGCGAAATGGCAGTGTTCCCGGAGCTCAGAGTGTGGTCGGGGAGCACGAGTAACGAGTCGCTGTTCTGTGCGTTAGATACATGGGGCAAAGACTTTTAGCCTCGACGTACTTGGCCAAAGTATCGAGGGCCGAAATGCGGGCATTCAAGCCGCAGTTCGAATTGTTTGCGTGACTCGGGGAACGGCCAAGAGTTTCGGCAGCCCACCGCAGCCTTGCTGATAATTCGAGGACGGCAATGTAGCATGCGCCTTCCGCTAAACACCCACAGGTGCCACCTGGCCCCATGTGCATGTGCTCTGACAGGCCGGTGCACATGGAAGAAAAGAATGAGTCTTTCTCGTATGCGAAGGACTTGGGTTGCCCCTGCGCATGAGACAGAAAACTTGGAGGGGTGGAGCAGGAAGAGGAAGGTAATGCCCATGTCGGAAAACGCGGGGTAGAAGGTCCTGCAGAAGACGAGGGCGACGGGTGACTTCCGTCTGAGCTCGATGCTTGGTCTTTTCGGCGAGCCAACGGGGATGCGGTTTATTTTTCAACTGGGGAATTGGGGGTTTAATACTGCTGGAACGAAATAAGAGAAAACACTACCTCTCGGATGACGCCCTCGAGTTCCGCGATGCGGCTCATCATTCTAGTCTCCTCGTCCTGCGTTTCTTGTCCAGGTCTGCTGGCATCGTCGGCTTCGTACACACAATTCCCGGTCTGTGCATTGTCGTCATTCTAAAGTTCATGTTGATATTCTCGGCCCACTTACAAGTCCCAGCTGGGAGCACGAGAACATGGTCGTTTTCTATCGCACTGCACATCTCTTTTGAGCAAGACACTAAAGCAATGGCTTTTGTGCGTACCATCCGCTTCGTCGCATGACAGTTGAGGCATGACTGAGTCGTCCGATTACGGCGGCTGCAAGTTCTATCAGCTACAGATTCACGGGCATTTGTGCAT